>JALIZH010011177.1:0-157426 GCA_030522465.1 Rhipicephalus appendiculatus
AATTACTCGTTCGTAGCTCTACCAATTGAGCAACTGTAGTGGTCTTCCTCCCGTCCACTTCACTGGTTGTGGCTGTGCACTCAAACCTGGGAGTGTTAGCCACCGCCGCTCGTAACCATGACGGCGAGTGCGGAACACTCTGTTTAGGGGCGAAGCTCCTTAAGGTCGAGGCTTGTACATCACTCCCCCCGGTGTCTCCCGGTGTAGCCACGCTATTGCGATGACGATGGCGCTGCCATCACGGCACAGCACATGCAAGGTACCCACTATACGTCATGACGATGACGCTGATGACGATGAAGAATAAGCGCGTTCCAGACCACACATTCTCTTTCTGCCATCACGGCACAGCACGTGGGATGTACCCACTATACATCATAACGATAACGATGACGCTGAAGAATAAGCGCGTTCCAGATCACACATTCTCTGTCTGCCGTGGATGAAAACGATCGTGAACGCGCTCTCGCCCGCGAAAGTGAAAACGGTAACAAGCTGCTACCTCGGGGTTGAGGACGCGGGAAGCGGCGACTCAACGGCAAAAAACACATTTTATTTACTGTACACACGCGTTGTCACTCATTTACATGCGCGAGTGGGCAATGCCATGTGTGATTTACGGTAAGAACGATCCCCAGTGCTTCGCCCACTCGTCATGATTCACTTTGTGGAAATGCGAAATTTTTTGTGCCTGCTGGCGTCACGTTTCACATGATAGTTTTTACGAGCTGGCAGATGGCCTATAATCCTTCGCATATTTCCTGAATGTATCAAGTCTGCCAGAACGAGATTGTCGCTATCAATGAAAAAAAAGGAGCTTAAAAAAAAAAAACCAGCCCATAAACGCCGCTGTGACAGCAAACTTGCGCCAGTGCCAACGCAAGCAAGTATAGGGAGCAGCATCATTTTCTGTAAAGCCACCTGAAACAGCCTTACCGGAAATTTCATTTCCTTTCTTGGAAAACAAATAGCGTTGCCTGCAATAACACAATTTATTGAAGCGAAGCTAGTATTGACTGACCTGTGAAGCTGCATGGAGGTGTTGCAATAAACCAACCACAGCGGGGGCAAAAACACCTGACGCGCTCACCCAGACACGCTCTCAATCACCGCTAACGCGCACCAAAGCAATAAAACACTACAATTTTTCCGGCGCTGGGGTTTGCACCCGGATGCGTCCTTTCCGAAAGCGAGGGCTTTGACCTCAAGGCGACGCGCCCATGCTTGTCCAACGTGAACTGAAGAGAAGCATACGAATGCGTTCTACCGATGATGCAAAAAAAAAAAATAAATAAAAAAATCATGGAAAGTACTACATGCTATGGGCCCTTCAATGAAACATTGTGTGTTGGCCCACTAAAAGCGATGTGATGAAGTGCGCGTAAGATCCATATCAAGAAATTTCCAACTTCGAGAAAATTGAATATTGTCACGTGTTCGTGACGTCAACGAAGGCAGCGGCAGCTGTCTACGTGTCCAAGATGAAGCACTTTATTTCACTGAACTTGTGGCCGGGAGACATAAAGTGAAACTACAGCAAGCGATGCACGTTGTGCACTGATACACTGATGGCGGCGAACAGCTGGAGCGTCGGCCGTCTATAATCTAACAAGCGGTGAAGCGCGTCGGCTTTTATCCATGCACCATCGAATATTGCAGCGTTATCGCTAGCGGCCATGTAAGTTCCAGAAGAAACTAATGTTCGCGTTGTGCGCGTAGTCCCATCGGAAGGTTCTTAGATGATCTAGATCAGGGGTCTCAAACACGCGGGCCGCATGCGGCCCGCCGACCTCTCTAGCGGCCCGCGGCCCGCACATGATTCTTTTCATCCGATATTTTTTTATTAAATATGTTTATAAGCTACACAGACATGGCTGTTCTTAAGCATATTTTTCATGAGGCGCCCCCTGCCTTGCGGTCACCATTTGCTGATACATCACCATGAAACAAAACTCAAAATCAGCGTCCAGATTTTAGTGTCTTTGGAGATTAGGATCGGTATCGGTATGTTGTTGGAATGCGGGCGCCAAATCGCCTTCGGAAATGTGCCGTGTAAAATATATGAGAAGCGTCTTTGAAATGGCAGCGATAGCTGACATTTTGTACAAGCTGCTCCCCCCCCCCCCTTCCCGCTCCTACCTTCGTCACTGTTCTGGCCCTTGCAGGAGTAAATTTTCGTGACTACGGCCCGCTACTTGAGGCGAGTTTGAGACCCCTGATCTAGATGGTTCCTAGTCATTCGACGTGGTTTGCGCAAGGCAGCAGTTACACGTGCAATAGGGCGGCAACAGGAAAATGGAAGGAAAGGAGTAGGTGTGGCAATATCGAACTCCCGTTTCCAGGATCGCGTGACGTCCCTTCCGTTGGGCTGACGAATGCTGGAAGGAACACGAAAGACGCCGTGTCGTTTCAGCCCGAAAGCAGCGTTCCGGGGACGGCCGCTACATGTAAAGAAACTGAGGCTTATGAAATAGGAACAGCGCGATATTCACATAGGGACATACAAAAGAAGCAACATAGACAAGCGCTGTCTATGTTGTTTCTTTTGAATGTCCCTGTGTGAATATCGCGCTGTTCCTATTTCATAATGCAAAACCAACTAGCGCAAAGCTTCACTTTACTAAGAAACAGCCGTTACGTTCGGACGTAGCATTGCGCAATGCGAAAGAAAGAAAGAACGAAAGAAAGAAAGAAAGCAAGAAAGAGAGAGAGAGAGAAAAAGAAAGTCAGGCACGCCCACGCCGAACTTCGCCTGTCCCCATTTCTCCAACGGAGGAAGGGCTTTTGACCTTTTATTTACTTGTTGGCTCGACTCGATCAATGCGCAGAAGTGAATATGGCTTATTCGGGCTGAGCTCTGATAAATAAAGCGGGGTTGAGGGTTGCACCTAGTACGCCTACTGCTTCTGCAACTCACTGCTTATGTGTACGGTAGCTCTAAACAATCGCGGCAGCTTGCAGAATAGCGTAAAAATCTATGGTCCATCCATGCCGTCAAAATGGTCATCCATCGAAGCTCTCCACGGCCAGTGATCCCACTTGCGGCATTCCTTCCAGTGGCCCTTGCTGCCCCCAGTATAGAGGCGGGAACCCTTCGTTGCAGTGTTGAGTAGGCTTCGCGATTTGGCATATCTGAGTCATTGGCTCTCCACTGGCGAATTGCCTAAGCTCCGTGAGCTCGCAGTTCTGAGTCCTCGCTTCTCCGCTGATGCTTGGCCTCCTTTTCGTGAGTTAGCAACCCCTGCGCCTCCGGCACAGCGGCGTTTACACGTGCGAGTCTCTACTATTGGCTGGCGAGATCACGTGTGTTTAAGAAAGTGGATGAGTGTACATGGCTGCCTAGCGAGATCACTTGGTGTGCATCCGCCGTTATAGATTTGAAATGCGCGAGCAGCCGAGTGGTCGATGTGAGATCACGTTACCTGCCAACTCAGCCGAGTTTTTCTGCGGACGCCGTCTACTGCTACTGCTACTACGTCAACTACCACTGCGACGCAGGCTAGGTTAAGACAGCCTCCCTGTGAACATACGCTTTAGCCGAAGAAAGGTTCGAATATTGATGTCGTAACGCAAGACAGCTCGGAGGCGTTATAACGCAACGTTTCTCATTATATAAACGCAAATAAATTCTTGTTTTGCCAGGAGCTTCGTAAAACATGCAGGCAAAAGCATATTGCATACTTCTTTGACATACCACGCAATCTGCTAGGTCCCGGGCGGGTGTGCCCATTGCCAATTCTCCGAAGTCAGCCGCTGCCGCAACCACCGCTGCTGCGTCACGTCACTGGCACAGCACCTGTTTCTGTCTCTACTAGCCGCTTGATCCCTCTCCAAAGGCCGCACGTTAAAAGATGGTAGCGCGGGTCTTTCGATACTCATTGGAGTATCGACGATGTTCTTTTCAAGGTCAGGCGCACAATGAGGCCGAAAAGGCTTAATAACCGCTAACTGAAGCAACGTTACAAGAGTAATGATGAACTGAAGAGTGCCATGCCTTGTGCACGTGGTCCTTGATAACTGCGGTGTTCCAGGAGACCGATTTTGCGCATTTTTATATACGTTTCCAATAAGCTTTTAAGAAAAACGTACGTGAAATGTACGGTATTCACGGATTCAAACGCGACATCATATTTTAAATATAACTACTGGAATGCGCAATGGCTCGAGATACCCACGTCATATCGCGACGAATCTGATCTCTAAAAATATTGCTGGCTCTGATCTACGTGTTCGAGTCGAAATTACACCGACATGACCCGAATTGAGGACGGTGGAAAGGAAAGTATGTGCGTTATACTTCGCCCTAAATTGTCCTGCTACAATCCGTGAGCACTGTATAGGTGGCTGTACAGTGCACTGCACAGCCACCTATACAGTGCTCGTTTAGTAAAAAAGCGAGCGTTCCGCCACAATGGCGGAACGCTATTTCGTTTTTTATATCGTAATACCCTCCCAGCCGAAGGCATTATGGAGGGGGTGAAACATGATTTTCATACTCATACAATGTTAGTTAAAATATAAACGTGTAGTACAAAGAGACAACGCGAGCTTGTTTGCTTAGTTATACAATGGTATCTAGTGCAGAACGAAATAAATGATGATGGGTGATGGCAGCCACAGGTCCGGGAAGGTGGTTCCAGTCTGCAGATGTTCTGAGGATGAATGAGTCACTGCTTGTTTTTGTTAGACGTGACATGATACCAATTTTATTACAATGATCTATTCTAGTCGATACGTAAGAAGAGGGGGGAAATGAGAGTGTCACGAAGAGTTGGAATGTAATAATAGATTTTGTGGAATAGACACAGGCGGAAAAGCTTACGACGAGATGAGAGAGGAGGCAGCTCGAGTGAGTTCTTCATGGCAGTGATGCTAGCGTGACGGTTGTAGTTGTGTAGAATGAAGCGAGCAGAGTTGTTGTGGATTAGTTCGAGAGCATTTATTAGATTAGCTGAACTGGGGTCCCATAACACAGCGGAATATTCTAGCTTGCTTCGAATTAGTGTCTTGTACATTAGTAGTTTAAAGGAGACGGGCGCGAAGGTGAAATTGCGGTGAATGTACCCAAGCATGCGGTTTGCATTATTAGTAATGGAACCAATGTGGAGCGACCAGCTTAAACGAGTGGTGATGTGTAAGCCCAGATAACCATAGGAGGTGACTTGATCGAGTGGAATGTTGTTAAGTAAGTAGGTAGCAGTTTCGCTATAAGGCGAAAATTATCCGCATGTTTGCACATAAGCCCACAAGCAGAATTCACTGCTTTAAATTGACCTATCAGTATGAACAATAAACGTGTATCGACCCAACGCAGTCTGCTTCAAAGCCTATGTAACATCGCGATGTCTCACAAGCGGCGTAATCTCAGGCGACAAAATTTCAAAAGCTTTGTGTTTTAGCTGGTTTCACTAGCATTCTCATCGCAGGCCTGTGATAGTGAGAAGCGACACTATGGAACTTACTTCGAATGGCAAAGCAACCACGTCACTGCCGTGGTAACTCGCGCCTTTGCTACAAGAAAATCCAAGTGCACCTTCATGAGATGTCAACGGGGCTAACTCTCCGATGAATAGATGTGCTTTGCTGCAGCTGGATAGATGAAAACTCTCTGAGTTGTTATACAACGATTTTCACTTCGACATATTCGCAATCGCAGAACGAACAGCTGCAGCATAGACGCAATCGCAGCAATTAATATAGCGGAAAGCTACGCCGTACAGCGAAGAGTAACGGCGTCATTGGTGAAACTGCAGGAAGCAAACGCACTTTGCTACAGTGTGGCCTCCCAGTATCACGAGTGGAATGCGTTGGACATGTCATGAAAGCGCATCCATGATATTGAAGCGGATGCCGCAGTTGTTGCGTCAGCGCTACATGCCAGACCTGCACCAGGTGCAGTTATTCAGCGCGCACTGCGGCAGCATGTACAGGCGTGTGGTTGATGCAATACGGGCGTGGGCATAGCCGTCCGCCTACACTTCATTTTGAAAGCAAAACATGTCGAAAGCAAAGTATGGCGCGCATGCCTCCATAAAAAAAGTGCGCCTTCTGAATGACATGCCTTTAGGAAAAAAATGTTCTATATGTCGGGCATACCTTCGGCCTCAGTGTTACTTTGTTTCAATTTCGTTTCATATTGTTTCTTTCAATCCACTGTAAAACTGCAGCTCCTGTGAAGTCTACCTGACGCCCATGCTTTTAGCAGGTGTTGTGCGAACGGCAAGGGTCAGGTGTGCAATAAACGTTATATTTATGAGGCGACACAGCCGGCGATGGTATCTTAAAAAAGACGAACCGTCCAAACTGAGTCTCTAAATGACCGAGTGAAACCAGGATAGTCTAAAAAGCGAGTATGGGACATTTCGATGACGTATATGTTTAAGCGCGTTTGCTGACTTTCACAGTTAGCGGTGGGTTGCAAGATCAGTTATAATGTTTCGCAGCATTAGTTTAGAGCGAAGTTTTCTTTGCCTACACCGGCTTTCCCGAGGCTGCCATTTCACTGGCTCACATAGAAAAGTCGAATTGTTCTACACCTTGAGCAGTGCTCTACCTTGGACCTGTTTGCTATACCGGGTGTTTAGTGCAATGTGTCCAAAATCTGCAAGAACCAGAAAAATTGGATATTTACTCGTTGCCTTCACATTTGCTATGTCCGTAGCATCATGCATTCTAATATGGCTCGGGATATCAATGGGGACTGTAATTAAGAAAGCTAAATTAAATAACTTTTTAATTAGCGGAGTGAAGCGGTTGTGTCACATAGGAGAATTGAAGTTCTTCATGCGGGTAACCCGTCGCAGCTTTGCGATATCGCAAAAGTGGCCTGTAGTAATTATTTTGGCGTAATAAAACACAACCAAATTCAAAGGCGAAGCCAAATTCGAAACACAAACGAGCGGACATTCAGACGACCAGAATGACGTCACTGTTCAGGACAACGGTTACAGAGCCTTAGTTCTTCCACGTTCGTTAACGTATGTGCGCTCTACGTGCTATAATTGCAAGCGCAGCCAGCACAGCCGCACAACGAAGTCGGTTGATGTTTGACATAACGAGGGTCACTCATACCCACTCATTGTAGTTGCGCTCTTCCGCGTTTCAGTTTCGCCACTGAATTTTGGTAAGTTCAACTACTCTGCAATTAACACCAGAGGCCCTTTTTCGAAATCTCAAAGCTTCAATGGGTTCTTCGCATGAAGGATTTCAATTCTCCCGTTCGATATAACCATCCAGCTCTACTAATTAAACAGTTAATTAAGTTAAGTTTGTAATTACTGCCCCAAATGATGTCCTTAGCAATCCTAAGATGCCTGCTGCTATAGTAGAAGTAAATGTGAAGACATCGAGCAAATATCACATTTTCATGATTTTTTGAAAAATTTCGGACACATTTCTTGAAAAACCGGGTACACTTACGCAGTAATACCACACTTGATGTCTCCATATCCGCATCGCAACAAATACAGATCAATAGATGAATATGTTTAATAAAACAAACTTGGTTAGGCCTACATTTTAAAGTTTAGATTCTTCCAAGTGAGTCAGCAGGGAGGGGGGAATGCACTGGTAAGCGCAACTTGCGCAACTGCTTCTGGTTGGAGCCGCCTCTGATTGGCGATCTCATCTGTTATCGAGGTCACTTGTCATTTCACGTTGCCACATTTTATTGTTGCCAAACATTGTTTCACGCGCTGTCATCGTTGTTGCCTGTGGCAACAGAGGTGTTGCTCGGCTAAGACGTGGTTAATCGGCGTGGAGGAGGAAAAGAGTTAGGACAGAGCATAAGCAATGCGAAAGGAAGAAGCAATCTACTACTACTATTACTACTACTACTACTACTACTACTACTACTACTACTACTACTAATAATAATAATAATAATAATAATAATAATCGTCGTTCCATATGAAGTGAACAGGTAAATCTTGGACCATCTCAGATAATGCTGAAAAAAATCTTGCTAGTAAACATATGAATGTGGGAACTGGTTATTGAGGCGGTATATTTCGGGAAAAAATTTCGCGGGGCCTAGATGGCACTTCGAAATATTGCCACGCGCGTTTCTTTTACTGTATTCGGTTTACGCCCACAAAGACTGTGAACAAACCGCGCCTGCAGTGTTCGAGAAGGTTCACGATTCTAGTAGATCATTTTGTTAAGATTGCGCGCAAGACGCGAACACCCAAGATTATTCGAGAGCTTGCGCGACGACCAGAGATAAGACAAGAATGTTCGACGCGTGAGTTATAAAAGCCGGCGCGTTCCAACGATGTTCAGTTCATCGACGGCCGACGCTCTGTTCGCCGCCATCAGTGCAGTGTGTATTGCTGTAATCTGACTTTCTGTTTACCGGCCACAAGTTCGGCCTAATAAACAGTTTCATTTTGGACCTACCGACTTCTGCCTTCGTCGACGTCACGACCACGTGACATCTGGTGGAGGTGCTGCTTCGTTCATGTACCGGACACCCCCGTCAAGTCGTGAACCCAGCCCCAGTCGTGAAGGAGACGTCGACGCCAACCACGACCAGCGAGTTAGCCGTAGGCAACAAGGTCTACAGCCGGAGTACGGCCCTCTACCCGACAAGATTCGCAAGACCAAGACCATGACCACGACAGCGGCAACGATGACAGCCCCTGCGCCACCTCCCGCGATCGTGATGCAGCCGCCAAGGGAGCCACCGACTTTCCGGGGATCATCACTTGAAGACCCAGAAAGCTGGCTGGAGACCTACGAACGAGTCGCTGCCTTCAACAGCTGGGACACCGAAGAAAAACTCCGCCACGTCTACTTCTACCTAGAAGACGCGGCGAGGACGTGGTTCGAGAACAGAGAATCGGCGCTACAAACCTGGGATATCTTTCGGACGACGTTCCTAGGCACCTTCACGAGCGTCGTCCGAAAGGAACGTGCTGCAACTATCCTGGAGACACGCGTGCAGCTTCCTAACGAAAACATTTCGATCTACACGGAGGAGATGACCCGCTTGTTTCGCCACGCCGATCCCAACATGACCGAAGAGAAGAAAGTGAGCTTCCTTATGAGGGGTGTGAAGCAAGAACTCTTCGCCGGATTGATCAGGAACCCGCCGAAGACGGTCGCCGAATTCGCATCCGAAGCCTCGACCATCGAGAAAACGCTCGAGATGCGGACACGGCAATACAACCGCAGCTTCTCGGCTACAAGCTACGCGGACGTCCAAGTGCTAGGAACCGCCGACCTGCGTGAGACGATCCGAGCGATCGTGCAAGAGGAGCTGCGAAAAATTCTACCTTCAGCGCAGCATCAGGTGGATTCCATCGCTGACGTCGTACGCCAGGAGATCCAGCAATCACTGGGCGTTCCGCAGCCTCCAGAGCCGCAGCTGCAAGCCATGAGCTACGCTGCTGCAGCCCGACGTACTGCACCTCCCCTACGCCCCCGTCAGGACGCCGCACAGCCGCGCTACCGTCGCGAGACGCCGCCGCCGCCACCACTGCCGCCATCTCACCCACCTGTCAGCCAGCGCTACACGCGCAGGAAGACCGACATGTGGCGTGCCCCCGACCACCGCCCACTATGCTACCACTGCGGAGAAGCCGGCCACACTTACCGCCGCTGCCAGTACCGCCAGATGGGACTGCGTGGTTTCGCCATCGGCGCGCCGCGTCCACAGCGGGGTGAAAGACCACGCGACATCGCCGACTACCTCGCAGGAGCTCAGTGGACACCCCGACGACCATCCCGCTCGCCGTCGCCTGGCCGCTACATGTCACCGCACCGCCGGCAGTACGCTGGCCCAAACCGGGGCCGATCTCCTAGCCCTTACTCGGAAAACTAAGGGCAGCAACCGATGGAGGTGCGGTTGCTGTACGACGAACTACCGAAGATCCTCCGCCGCCGACGACGACGCCGCGACGAGACCTCAAGAACCCGCCGCAACCCGGACGCAGCCGTGACGTCGAAACTTCGCGGCCTGAAGATGACCTGACGAAGCAACATCCAAGCAGCGGTACAAACCGTCGTAGCCGTGACCTGACGCCGCGGCCCAACTGCAACGCACGACGACGAACCAGCGACCTCGACGTAATATTCGACGGCCACAACGTCACCGCTCTCGTCGACACTGGAGCCGACTATTCCGTCGTCAGTGGGTCTTTCGCGACGAAGCTGAAGAAAGTAAAGACCGCTTGGAGTGGACCCGAAATCCGGACAGCTGGAGGCCACCTGATAACGCCGATTGGAGTCTGCACGGCAAGAGTCACCGTCAGTAACCGGACTTATCCTGCGAGCTTTGTAATCCTACAAAACTGCTCCAGGGATGTGATACTTGGAATGGACTTCCTAAGTGACCACGGCGCCGTCATCGACCTAAGGTCTGAGTCGATAACACTAACCTCAGACAAGGCGCTCCCACCCCCTCGCGACGCCAGGGAACCACGCATTGAATGTGATAGAGGAGCAGGTGACCGTCCCGCCGCTCTCCAGCGTCATTATTTCCGTCAGCACCGAAAACCCTGCGAACCTTGAAGGCGTCATCGAGGGCGATCAGCACCTACTCCTGAACCGTCAAATTTGCGTCGCAAGAGGTATAGCCGAGCTGCGTGACGGTAAAGCAAAGGTAGTGCTGACAAACTTCAGCCACGAATATAGGCACCTCAACATTGGTACGACGGTCGCCTACATCGACGAATGCGTGGTCGCCAGCAATGCTTTCCCCTATTCGATGCTGCCGAACCTGCTTCGACAATTCGAGGTTCCGAACCACGTTTCGACGTCAATCCGAGCCTTCCGACGGATAAACAAGAACAGCTCAAAACCCTGCTCCTGCAATACAACGACTGCTTTTCGTCGTCCTCAAGAGTTCGACAGACCCCGGTCGCACGACACCGCATCATAACAGACGAAAGTTCCAGGCCACTACGTCAGAGCCCGTACAGAGTTTCAACGCGGGAACGCGAGGCCATAAAGCAACAAGTCGACGAAATGCTACGCGACGACATCATCCAGCCTTCAAAGAGTCCGTGGGCGTCACCCGTGGTTTTAGTGAAGAAGAAGGACGGAACCCTCCGTTTCTGCGTCGATTATCGCCGCCTGAACAAAATCACGAAGAAGGACGTGTATCCTCTCCCACGTATCGACGACGCCCTGGACCGACTCCACAACGCGAAGTATTTTTCGTCGATCGACCTCAAGACCGGCTAGTGGCAAATCGAGGTCGACGAAAGAGACCGAGAGAAGACTGCCTTTATTACACCAGACGGTCTCTTCGAGTTCAAAGTCATGCCCTTCAGTCTTTGCTCGGCACCTGCGACGTTCCAACGTGTTATGGACACTGTATTGGCCGGCTTGAAGTGGCAGACCTGCCTTGTGTACTTGGACGACGTCGTTGTGTTTTCTTCAAACTTCGACGAACATCTCCGGCGCCTTGAAGCTGTACTTCAAGCAATCAGTGCCTCTGGACTCACCCTGAAGCCAGAAAAGTGCCGCTTCGCATATGAGGAACTTCTATTCTTGGGTCACGTAATCAGCAAGTCTGGAGTTTGCCCCGACCCGCGAAAAACAGCTGCAATCGCTGCTTCCCGCAGCCCACCGACAAGAAGGCCGTTCGACGATTTCTCGGCTTGTGCGCCTATTATAGACGCTTCGTCAAGGAATTTTCACGCATCGCCGAGCCACTAACTCAGCTCACGAAAAATGACGTGGAATTCAAGTGGGGAGCGGCGCAAGTCGAAGCATTTCAAGAATTGAAACGACGCCTGCAGACGCCTCCAATACTTGCGCATTTCGACGAACACGCCGACACGGAAATCCACACCGACGCAAGTAGCGTAGGACTCGGCGCCGTTCTTGTCCAGAGAACTGCCGGCGTGGAAAGGGTTATCAGTTATGCTAGCCGGTCGCTATCCAAGGCGGAAGTCAACTATTCCACAACAGAAAAGGAGTGCCTTGCCATCATCTGGGCAACGTCAACGTTTCGCCCCCTACCTCTACGGCAGGCCCTTCAAAGTTGTGAGCGACCACCACGCCTTGTGTTGGCTAGCTAACCTGAAGGACCCTTCCGGTCGCCTCGCAAGATGGAGTCTGAGACTTCAAGAATTCGACATTACCGTCATTTACAAGTCCGGAAGAAAACACTCTGACGCCGAGTGCCTGTCTCGTGCCTCCGTCGACCCACCGCCGCTGGACGACCAAGATGATGACGGCTTCCTGGGAACCATAAGTTCCGACGACTTCGCCGAGCGACAGCGCGCCGATCCGGAACTTAAGGGCCTTATGGAATACCTCGAGGGCAAAGCCACTGTGGCTCCAAAGGTATTCAGACGAGGACTGGAGTCGTTTTTCATGCGCAACGGCGTTCTTCTAAAGAAAAACTTCTCGCCACTTCGGCCGACTCCTCCTCGTAGTACCTTCGGCATTACGTCCAGAAGTTCTGCATGCTTTGCATGACGACCCGACGGCTGGACACCTTGGATTTTCCCGTACGCTGGCAAGGATACAAGAAAAGTACTACTGGCCTCGCCTCACTGCCGACGTCACTCACTACATGAGGACTTGCCGAGATTGTCAGCGACGGAAGACACCACCGACTAGGCCAGCCGGACTGCTGCAGCCCATCGAGCCACCTAACCGGCCGTTCCAACAAATCGGCATGGACTTACTGGGGCCGTTCCCGACGTCGAATTCCGGAAACAAATGGATCGTCGTAGCTACTGACTACCTCACCCGCTACGCCGAGACAAAGGCCCCTGCCCAAGGGCAGTGCCGCCGAGGTAGCAAAGTTCTTCGTCGAGAACATCGTACTGTGTCATGGCGCCCCAGAGGTCCTCATTACCGACAGAGGTACGGCCTTTACTGCGGACCTAACTCAGGCGATCCTGAGGTACAGCCAAACAAGTCACCGCCGGACCACCGCCTACCACCCACAGACCAACGGCCTGACCGAGCGTCTAAATAAGACCATCGCCGACATGCTGGCCATGTACGTCGACGTCGAACACAAGACGTGGGACGCCATCCTGCCGTACGTGACCTACAACACGGCCGTGCAAGAAACGACGCAGATCACGCCATACAAGTTGGTCTACGGACGGAGTCCGGCAACGACGCTCGACGCCATGTTACCAAACATGACCGACGAGGAAAACATCGACGTAACCGCCTACCTACAGCGCGCCGAAGAAGCACGACAGCTCGCCCGCCTGCGGATCAAGAACCAGCAGACGACTGACAGCCGCCGCTACAACCTTCGACGACGGTTCGTGGAATACCAGCCCGGCGACCGCGTTTGGGTGTGGACGCCGATACGACGACGTGGACTGAGTGAAAAACTTCTGCGACGATACTTCGGACCGTACAGGGTGCTTCGTCGTCTCGGCACACTCGACTACGAGGTTGTCCCCGACGGAATTTCGAACTCTCAACGGCGCCGTGCGCGACCTGAAGTCGTCCATGTCGTGCGCCTCAAGCCGTTTTACGCGCGGTAGCGAACCTGAGGACTGTACTTCTTTTTTCTTTCATTGGACATTCTTGTGCGTATTGCTTACTGAACTTTCTTGATTTATTGTCACTATTTATTGTTGCATGTATTTTTACCATGTGTTCTATTGTTGCATGTATTTTTACCATGTGTTCTGTTCTAAGCATCGGGACGATGCCTTTTCAGAGGGGGACATTGCCACGCGCGTTTCTTTTAGTGTATTCGGTTTACGCCCACAAAGACTGTGAACAAACCGCGCCTGCAGTGTTCGAGAAGGTTCACGATTCTAGTAGATCATTTTGTTAAGATTGCGCGCAAGACGCGAACACCCAAGATTATTCGAGAGCTTGCGCGACGACCAGAGATAAGACAAGAATGTTCGACGCGTGAGTTATAAAAGCCGGCGCGTTCCAACGATGTTCAGTTCATCGACGGCCGACGCTCTGTTCGCCGCCATCAGTGCAGTGTGTATTGCTGTAATCTGACTTTCTGTTTACCGGCCACAAGTTCGGCCTAATAAACAGTTTCATTTTGGACCTACCGACTTCTGCCTTCGTCGACGTCACGACCACGTGACAATATGGACACGGAATTGAAACTGCATCGCGGTAAATAACTCATACAAAATTACTGGTTTCAGTAATTTCCACAAAGCAATTTTTGACGCAATCTCAGGGCACCGATCTTTCATGACTATGATGGTTTATTTATTTTTGTTTTAAGTTTCAATATTTTTGGCATTGGCGAAAAAATCGCAAAATGCTGCATGTATAGCGTTTTGTATAAAGCGCACAATTTGTTTGGCGAGTACGATATTCACATTGTGGGATTTATAGCTTCCTATATTAAATGATGAAAATACTGTGGGAGCTACTTTGAACGTCGTGAGCAGGGATTCCAGCCAAACGCCC
Source organism: Rhipicephalus appendiculatus (assembly GCA_030522465.1). Classification (NCBI taxonomy): domain Eukaryota; kingdom Metazoa; phylum Arthropoda; class Arachnida; order Ixodida; family Ixodidae; genus Rhipicephalus; species Rhipicephalus appendiculatus. Next base: position 14,374 of record JALIZH010011177.1, read on the forward strand.
TAATGATGACAAGGGAAGAAAGACGGTGTGTGATCTTCCTTTGATTTCTTTGTGAGTTTGTTTGGCTGGAAACCCTCCTAACGGTGGCTACACATTGTCGATCAGATCTCACTCTTTGTCTTAATCTGCATGAGTTGGCTCAGTCAAGAGGTCGACGAAAGTTTGTCTGGTCAGGCATTGGTAGATGAGCGAATTTTCGCTAGTGTCGTAGCTTAGGCCGGTAGTTCACAAATGAAAGTCCGCGAAGCCCTTTTTGGGGGGCTGCCAATGCCATCTTCGAAAACAAAAACAAAAAAAGTCACAGTTTCGCCGCAAGGGCGAAGCAATGAATGCGATAGCAACAAATTGGCATTTCACATGAGGAACGGCAAGCAGATCGAAACTTGGAGCGCACTGCTCAAGCGCAAAAGACGCACGAAACATACGCACAGGTATACACAGGACGAGCGCGAACTAACAAGTGTCACCGTTGTTACTTCACTGTGTTTGAACAGCACGCTTCTTTCGGAAACGGGGCCTCTGCAGCGAGCGAAGTGGCCTTTGTGCGCTCTGTAACTTAAATGCAGTCTTTCCGACGAAAGCACACGACGTAAAACTGCCCCCCATCCCCCCCCACCCCAAGATAAGCGCGCGCACGCTCCCTGGCAAAGGCGACTACGCCCTGCAGGCCAAAGTGCAAGGGGAGCCAACACATCGCAACGAGTGGGGCGCCGAGCGCGCACTTTGCGCCATCTCACTTTCTTCGTGCCTCTTGTATATATATTTATAGATATACATATGCGGAGCATGACGGCGAAAAAGCAGCCGAGAGTGTCCATATAATTGCTATCGCAACAAAAGAAAGTGCGCCTTTTTTGGAGGCGCGCTATGTCCGTGGACGTCTCCTTTTGATGTTTGGTATGCTTCATCTCACAGTAGTCTTGCATTGCGGCGGAGATGACTTACGTTTTCCTTTCTCCATGAGATGGCTGTAAAGTTTCTGTTGCAGTTTTCTACCGCATATGCACGCGAGCGTACTTTTTCTAGGCTTACATATTTGAAGAGTGGACATAGCCAGAAACAAGTTGAATGTGGCTGCAGATCACATAACATCTATTGACAATGTGTAAGATCGAATTGGCACGGCACTTATGTTTACCATTCTTTGCCACGGACAAAATAAAAGGCACCTATTTCGGGAAAGTAGTGAGTAGGAAGGATAACCACTGGTCATTAAGGGTAACTGAGTGGATTCCAAGAGAAGGCAAACGCGTGAGGGCGAGACAGAAAATTAGGTGGGTAGTTGAGATTAAGAAGTTCGCAGGTACAACCTGGCAGGAGAAAACACAGGACCGGGTTGATTGGCGGAACATGGGAGATGCCGTTGCCCTGCAGTGGGCGTAATCAGGCTGATGATGGTGATTGCATAATTAAAACTACGAAAGTTTGCGCATTTTTGTTTGTACCAAGCGGCGCGTCACGGTGAACCTCAAAAAATAACATCTGACAAAAAATTATCTCTATGGCTCATCTTCGTAGCGAGGCCTTCCATATACCGTTATCTTATGTTGGTTTGTCTGTGTATTTCAGGCAGATACGATATCAGGAAGCAGAATGAAGCTTCGTGGGACATGTACCAGCGGTACGGCCCGGTTGTGGGGGAACAACTCCCTGGAAGGCGAGTCCTAGTGCACCTCTTCAACGCTGACGACATTCGAACCCTCTACCAAGAGGAGGGAAGGATGCCTTACCGAATGGGAGCGCTTCCGTTCAAGCTCTACCACACAGAGAGGAAGGAGTACTTTGCCAACGCTGGCATACTGAATGCGTAAGAAGGCGTTCTTGTTTATCGGAGTTATTGCTAGATATACAAATCGTCGTCAACCTTCCTACGCTGACGGCAGGGCAAAGCTCTCTGCAATGCTTCGCCAATAAGCTGGTCCAGTGCTTGCTCCGGCAACGTTAAGCTCGCAAAATTACTTGTGCCTGTCCACACAACTTTCTCTGCCTCCCTGGCGTGCTTCCCTTGTGTTGGAATTAAGTCTGTTACTCTTAGTGTCGAGAGGTTATCTTGACTTCTCGATACACGCCCTGCACAAGCCCATTTTTAAATTCGAGGCATTTCATTAGTGTGCCAAGGCAAATTGAAGGTATCTATCTATCTATCTATCTATCTATCTATCTATCTATCTATCTATCTATCTATCTATCTATCTATCTATCTATCTATCTATCTATCTATCTATCTATCTATCTATCTATCTATCTATCTATCTATCTATCTATCTATCTATCTATCTATCTATCTATCTATCTATCTATCTATCTATCTATCTATCTATCTATCTATCTATCTATCTATCTATATAACCGCCTCTGTCTGGGTGCTCTCGCGATCACCTCTTTAACTTGGGTTTCACCAAAATGAGAATAGTAGGGTCAGAGCGTTTGTCGAATATGACTGTCTGGTCGTGACAAGAATAACTTAAAAATTCGGTCGCGTACGCCGTCAAACCGTTTTCTCCAGACGCGTGCGACACCTACCCGCATACCACTGGCCGCGGTATGCGCCATAGGTGATTAATAGTTTATATCTTTTTTTTATTTATTTACAGATACTGCAGGCCCGAGGAGGGCCTGCAGTATCTCTAAATAAATAAAAAATACAAAGTGACAGTATACAAACAATCCAATCAATACAATCAAACAATAAATAGTAATACATTGAATAGCTTGGCATAACTGAATAAATACATAAATAACAAGTACACAACTGGAAGGTAATATCAATGTTCAGTGCATATATATTCTTGTTATACATCAGAATTGCACTCAATATTTTCAATATAAGTAAGTCACTTAAATTGCATTTATATCAAGGTATTTTCAATATACATCACTTATATCAAGAAAACTAATGCTCTCAATTTGTTTCCTAAATGAAGCCATGTAGGCAGCATTCACTGCTTCTGTAGATAACCGATTCCAATGAAAAATTGCGCGAGGAAAGAAAGCGAACTTGTGGGCATTAATGTGGCTAGGTGGCTGCCTAAAAGTTTTATTGTGTTTCTCCCTGGCTGATAGTTTTGAAGGTTGCTGAAGATAACGTTCCCGTGATAATTTAAAGTCTCCATTAAAAAGCTGGTAGATGAATTTTAATCTTGATACTATCCTGCGCTGCTCAAGTTTTTGCAGGCTTGTCTTATTACATAGACTTAATTGTTACACTAGAATGTCGGGAGTAAGCGGAATATATATAGCGCAAAGCTAAATTGTGGACTCTTTCAATTTTTTAAACCAAATATTGTTGCCAAGGGCTCCAAATAATGTCGGCATACTCCAATTTTGGTCGCACTAGTGTCTTATATGCTTTCAGTTTTACCGTGGGAGGAGTATTACGCAGTTTTCTCTTCAAAAAGAACAATTTGTTCAGTGCACCCCTACACACGTTTTCAACATGCATTTCCCAGCTGAGGTTACTGGTGAGCGTGACTCCTAGATATTTAACACTATCAACTCTCGTGATGGTAGCATTACCTAAAGAATATGTAAAGTGAAAGGGCATCGACCCAGGAACGGCGAGAACAGACATCGGTAGTCTAAACTCAAAAACGTTAAGAGAAAAAAAAGAACTCGACATCGGCAACTCTGAGCGGACGAATGCAAAGAATAAAAATCGGGATCCTATAGGAGAAATCGAATCCAAGAGTTCTGCGTGGCACTCAGGTATTCTACCACGGAGCCAGGCCAGGTCTTGAAGCTGCTCTGGAAAAAGATCGTTTGCCGGCGAAACGTCGTTCAATGTCAATTGCGGTTGCAGTGCTGGTTGTCTATTGTTATAACAAAACAATAAATATTGCATATGTATTCCTATGACGCCAGCGTCATGTTGGGTTGACTTCAATTGTGGTTCCAGTGTTGGCTCCGATTTTAAAGCAGTCTATATAAAGCACTAGAGTTGTATTCCTATGATCCGGCAAGTTATATTCGAGTGTTGTTCGACATCGTAGGAATACGCTAACGAAAGTTACGTACGATATTCACATCGTCATACCGTAAAGCACTTCGTTTCGATAATACTGACGTCTGTGGTCTAACCGGAGTGCTGACGTTACGTCAGAGCATAAATTACTCTTCAAACACCAGTGTAGTGCACGTTCGTGGTAAGCACACGATGCGCACACAACTACTGCACTTATAAAAACAGGTGATCCACCTCGTAACCCTTGGCTCAAAGCCAAAATATATGAGAAATACAGCGCTTGTCCTGTGTCGTTATCCTACTTGTGTCTCTCGTTCTTTTCCCGCTGTGAATTATTATTATGAAACCGACATTTGGCGCGGCCGTGGCAACCACCGTTCTGCTACCACTGCGGGGAAGCCGGCCACACCTACTGCCGCTGCCAGTTCCGGCAGATGGGGCTACGCGATTTCGCTGTCAACGTGCCGAGTATGCAGTGGCGTGAACGGCCACATGGCAATCACCGACTACCCCACAGGAGCGCTGTGGACAGCCTGACGACCGTCCCGATGGCCGTCGCCAGGCCGCTACATGTCACCGCAGCGCCGCCAGTACACCGGCACTACTCGGGCCGTTCCGGGAGCCCATACCTCCCATATCTGGAAAGCTAAGGGCAGCACCCGATGGAGGTGTGGTTGATATACGACGAACTACCGAAGATCCTTCGCCACCGACGACGACGCCGCGACGAAACCTGCTGAACACGACGCGAACCACACAGAGCCCTGACGACGAAACATCGCGGACCGAAGAAGACCTGACGATGAAACATGGAAGGAACTGAACAAACCGACGCAGCCGTGATTCGATGCCGCGACCTAAGCGCAACGCAAGGCTACAAACTAGCAACCTCGACGTTCTTATCGACGGCCATAACGTCGCCGCTCTCGTAGCTCTGCGGCGTTGAGAGAAGCCGTAAGTGTGGCTTCCTGCTACTCGTGCAGACTCCCTGTGAGCAGCGGTATTAACGTAGCACATCGCTCTCTAAGTGATTATTAATAAAATAATAAGAAAAGAAGAGATAAGTAACCGCCTCGTAACTGTCTCTCCTTACGAGGACACCTCAACAAGGCGGCACAGGGATGGGGTATGGGGAATAAAAGGGATAGCGTAGAGATAAAGGATAGGAAGAGAGAAAAAAAATTAAAAAAAAATAATTGTCAATTTCGTGATCTGCGCAAGCACACAGTCCCCGCAGGATGCAACCGCAGCCGCCAGGAATGCCGCCAGGAAGGCCGGGAGAAGAAGAAACACCGCAGAACGGAGCACATCAACCGGACCTTGGTAGAGCGCACGAGGCGCTCGCCGGGGCACGTAGCCCTGGCTCGGAAAAAATAAAGTTCGCCGAACTCACGGGAGGTGTCCGGCGAACTTTGAAGAGGGCACACACACTCTGCTGATGTTAAAGTCGCTCGAAGAGCGCGCTGGCTCTGCAGTAGTCGATGAGCGCGCGAATAAGACGCTTCACCACCACTGCAGGGGCCCTTGGAAAGAGGAGTTCGTCCTCGGTGTTGGCGGCGAGTCCCTGCGCACGGTACACTCGCACGTGTTCCAGAAAGTATAAAAGTCCTTGGTCGTCATTGATCAGGAGTTTATTCAGAGGAAGGCAGTCCGTCTTAATAGCTGTAGCGAAGATTTTTATTGACCACTAGTAATAGATTCGAAGAGAAGAGGGTAAAGGGAACGTGAGTTTTGGGCGAGTGAGTGAGGTTAAAGAGACCGAAAGCAGGGTCAGTTGAAGTCCATACCATACGGCCGGTTGCTACAAGGTTATAGAAAGAGATGGCAGGGAAACTCAGCTCACTCTATGACAAAGCAACCTCATTATGATTTGCTCGAGTGTACACATTCTATCGCAATGCTTGGGAAAGAAACCTGAGATATGCGAAGCAGTACTGGTCTTCTGGTTGCTTATATACGTCTAAAGCGCACGTGAACAAAGGTTGCAGCCACATCACAACGCAACTGCGCTAAAATATTGGCCTCCCTTGCTAACGTCGAAACAATATCAGGTGATTTAACCTCCGAAGTGTTTTTTTTTTTATGTCGTGTTTTTACTTCAGGTATATACAAAAATCAACACCATCTTGCAGATACCAAGCTCGGCTATATATTGTATCGATTGTCTAGCAATGAAATGTTGGTTCCTTGAAATCTCACATGTAGATGTCGCACGATCATGTCGCATTCTCTGCAGGCAGGAAGAAGAATGGCACGGAATAAGGAAAACGGTTCAGCCTTGCACCTTTAGGCCTCGGACTATTCAGCTGTACGCTGAAGCAATGGGGCAGATTGCTGAAGATGCTTTGGAACTCATCGCCAGTGACCGGGACGAAAATGGAGACGTCTCGGATTGCTACGCGATCATGCAGAGATGGGCGTTGGAGTGTAAGTGTGGTTTGGTGTAGTATTGCTTTCAATGCACTGAAACTCAACAGGATGCTGTCATTCACTGCTTTACGGAAAATAAATGGAAATCAACACTTACGTCAGCGAGCTACCGTATATTCAAAGTGCATTTAGGGGAAGTTTGAACTTCACTGCGTCCGTTGGTCGTAAGCTCAGTTTTCAATCCGACAGCGTGTGACTCCAGAGTAGGTGTGCCTTGCATTTTCAGTGGACCCGCCAGGGTGGTCTAGTAGTTATAGTGGTCCATTTGTTCCCATGACCCACAGGTCGCGGGATCGACTCCTGGCAGCGGCGGCCGCATTTTCGATGGAGCATGAAATGCTTGAGGCCCGTGTACTTAGATTCAGGTGCACATTAAAGAACCCCAGGCGTTCAAAATTTCCGGAGCCCTCCACTACGGCGTCTCTCAATCATATGGTGGTTTTGGGACGTTAAACCCCAAAAAATTAGTACAATGCATTTTGAATGACACACTTATTTTGCTTGCGTGAAACTGGAATTCTAGGACCTTATCATAGAAAATGTAGCTTCAGGCATGAACACATGAAAATAACAACGCAAAGGTCATATTTTATTTTTATTTTACCATGGAAGTTTTTCTATGGTACTTTTCTACTAACTTGTACAACATTCCGTCTTTTCAGATTTCAGAATTCCTGGACACGCTGAAAGATTTGGTTCATAATGAAAATAGCCACCATACCTACTTTTCACACCGATTATTACAGCACAATCAATATTTGTTGATAGAACTCATGATACGTTTAGTTTTCTCGCGTGCATATCAAAAATAAACTACTTCGAAACAATTTGTGCAACTATGTCGTGGGCACATTCAACAAGTGTTCTCCGCAAACGAAGTAAAACAAGCAGCTGACTTAATTCCCACTCATCAGTGTTCGTGATAATTTGATACCCGATTCCATCAAACTTCAGCTCTTGCACTGATCTACCAATCGTATTTCCCCATCACACCCGCCGCAGTGGCTCAGTGGCTGTCGCGCTCGGCTGCTGACCATCCCGGCCGTGGTGAAAACGCTAGAGACTCCTGTACTGTGCGATGTCAGAGTATCTAAACAACCTAAGGTGGTCTAAATTATCTGCAGCCCTCCAACGGCGTCTCTCATAGCCTGAGTCGTTTTGGGACGTTAACTACCACAAACCAAGCTACCAACAACGTTTCACTTGGTTGAGAAAAATGGCGAAGCTTTAACCAAGCCCCGGAAGGCTTGAAACAGCGAAACTGGACGATTCTCTAGACTAATCTGGTTGCTTCTATGTCGTCTGTAGGCCTTAGCTATTTGATTCAGGTTGTTTCTAGGTTGCTTCTAGGTAATTGCTAAGCTGTATGTATAGTGATGCTGGGCTGTTTCTACGTTTATTCTCAACGTAGGGAGGTTCGAGTTAAACCACAGACAGTCACAGACACGACACGAATGTCCAAACTCCAGAGACAGAAACTCGCGCTTAAACCAAGCAATCGCACCATAGATCTACGGGCACGTCGTCGTTGGCGTAGGCCTTCCATCGCTTGGGAGTCTCCTCGCAGCCGCCGTTGCTTTTTCAGTAACGTAGTATTGTCTCGTTGTACGTACTCGGTGACTTCGGCTCGCCGCCGTCGCTTCGCAGCCATTTGTTGTTGTTGTTGTTCCTTAGACACTTGGCGCAACCCACCTCTGGGGCTAACTGTTGCCTTCTTCATGTTTTGTGGACCGGTGGTGAATTGTGGGATTTACCCAATTCCTCTAGCAGACACCTCTTTATGATGCTAGTTTTTTGGTTCCTCGGACAAGGAACGATTTGTTAATTTGTTTCACTGTTAAAACAATGCCACCAAATTATGCTCTAGTGGGCATTTTCCTCTGCTAATATATTGTTAAATTGGGGACGATGACGTTAGAAGCAAGTAATCGCGTTTTCTCCGCTTTTGGCCCTCCGGTCTCCGAACAATGTCATCGCTTCTATTAACGTCACTTGTGCATCCACCGATCATTTATACCTGAGGAAGTTGTATTAAACAGAAAATTTGCATCCACATCAAAGTCGCGTGAAGCTACTAAGAAAATGTAAGGTATCCGCTTCTCAAACGTATAAACTGGAAGTCAAAACAACATGGAAGACGCTCGAGCTTCGCCTTAAAGAGTAGAACGCGAGTAACGGAACGTTTGTACGCGTAACATTGGCCGTTTCCAATTAACCTCATGGATCCAGCCAACCAACCTACGACGCCTTCTGCATGTGCAGTTGCGAACTGCCCACTACGCGCCCGTAAGGCGTCACACGCACTTGCGGAGCTGCACACTAATAATGGGTTGGCAGCCTCAAACCACCCACTCATTGCACTATTCGCAGGTTTGACACCTGGTACGATTCTACATATCTGCCACGCAATACCACATACGGAGACTCCTCCCTGTACATAACGTTATTATAGCTTTTCCTTACGAAGCAATTTCGAGCACGGGCCTGGCCTGTGGTAGAACACCTGCTTGCAACGCAGATGGCCCGGGTTTGATTGTCACTCGGACCGAAGATTTTTTATTATTTATTTATTTTTATCTATCTCAAGTATTCCTTATTGGACAAAGCCAATTTTTCGCTCACAGCCGACGACGCTGAAGCCAAAGCCGACACCGGAATTTCTGCGAAGCGAGCTTTTGACTGCTATCGCGTTAAAAATTGTCGTCGGTGATAGCGATTAAAACCGAATTTCCCGCTCAGTTTTGCTTGCTTTGGGAAAGTACTAGACCATTGGTTTGAGATAATAACTTTATGCACGTTTTGGTTTAAGAAATGACGAGAGACAGAGAAACTTTATTTATGCGTCCTTGCTGTGGTCAAGGGTGGCGGGAGGGACGGGCCCCTTTATAACTCCTCTTAATCAAGTGGCGGCCAGGCCCTGAATCCTGGCAGCATCTTCGGCCAGCCGTGTGGCCCACTGCCGGTGCTCAGTACACGTGCTGAGCAGTACACGGCTGCGCAGCAACTCGGCCGTGGGGATTCTAAATGTAGGGTTTGTGCTGTGTTTTATTGTGTGGGTAGCGGCGGGACAGGCCCATTTGATATCGTCGAGCTCGGCGCGGCGCTCACCACATGCCTTGCATTGTGATGTGTGTACTGCGGGGTAAACACGTCTGTACAGTGAAGGACAGTGCGGGATAAACACGTCTGCACAGTGAAGGACAGGGGAACATGCGTGTCTGTAATAAACGACATGTGGTGGATTGCTGCTTATGTAGAGATTTGTCTGGCGGTGGGTGTTTGAGTCAGGCCTTACGGTAGTAAATGGTGATTTCTCCGAAGCTCACCATTCTGTCTCTACATGGTCGCGAAGAGAGGACATAATCTCTTGCTAGGCCTCATCGGGTCGTAATGGGTGGGTGCTGATTGACGCGCCCGGTGGACGAGAGCTCGGGCGGCGTCGTAAGCGTTTTAGTTCCCCGCGAGCTCCAAGTGCAGGGTTGCCAGGTTTGGCTACCTTTTTAGGCCGGGGGTGGCAGAACAATTGTCTACATTAGAAATCGGGTATCCGAAATCCGTCGGTATTAGAAATCGGGTATCCGACATTACGAGGGAGCACTGAAAAACCTGTACACAAAAGGCAAAGGCGGCAACAGAAGCACTCAATAACAACAGTTGTTAATGAGCGCTTTGTTGCCGCCTTTGCCTTATGTGTCCTTGTTTTTTAGTGCTTTCTTTAAAATCTGGTGGCAACTCGCCCACCAATCAATACTTCTGGATATCTGACAAACGGCCTATATCATATCTTAGGCTTAGGTACCGACTGCAACTCTGGAGACGTCATCACGGAAGAAACTATTGTGAAAATCACTACAATTAATGCTGCAGTGCCAGCAATTGGGATATTGAGCGCACTCATCATGCCGTAGACTCATAAGTGTGCGCAGGGTTCCACTTCAGGGGGGGGGGGGGGGGGGGGCGAAGGTTCATCCTAGCACCCCCCTATTAAGTCACTGTATGGGGCAGACTTTGCGCCCCCCCCCCCCTCTTGGGTGACTAGGCGGGGGGGGGGGGCCCAGCTTACCCCCCCCCCCCCGTGCGCACGCTTTTGCGTAGACTGCCTTTTTATTGTCGCGAACTTCTAGTCACGCGTGGAGTCATTTTTTTCAACAGCGCAAACACTGCGTCATCATGCATGAATCGCTTGCTAAATCAACGAGTTGGGCTAGCATCTAAGGAATTGTATTTTTCAAGTGTTCGTGCTGCACATGTTTACAACTGCGCCGAAAGGCATTTGGATTTAGCCATTTAAACCAAAATGTAGAAGCGGTATTGCGCATGCACGGCTTCTGGCTCCTTTTACGGCCCTTGGCTCAAATTGGCCACTTATGGATAGTTTTTCCAATTTCTTGGCAATTTTTTTTATGTTTTGACCTGGCATCCCTGCCCGAGTGGCCCGGAGCCTACACAATCTCAACGCGACGGTGACGTAACAGGGGCATACTGGCAAGCCTGTGCTCTCGGCGTGACCGCGCACTGAACTGTGATGCAGCCAGTGCCTCTAGCGGTGGCAGCCCCAAAGACTGCCCTTGAGCCACATTTTTTTTTAAATGCGAATGCATTTCATAGTCGGGCTATGTCAGGCATCCGGCGTTGTGCGGCGTTGGCGTTGTGCGGCGTTGGCATTGTCCGCGGCAGGTGTTTTCTCTCCGCTCTGAGTGGAGAGGAGGAACGCGCTCTGATGCGTGAGGGCGCTCGCATCGCGGAGCTCGGCGGAGCTATATATGAAAAAAAAATAAAAAAAAACACAGAAAAAGCAAAAAAAAAAAGGCGCTGCGCCGTGCTCCCGACCGGGCTGCAGAAATTAGGCGCTTTTTCCTTCTTCGAACCACAACCACCATATATAAATGGAGTGAAGCGCGCGCGAAATGCATTCGCATTTCCTCACGATTCCCTTCGGGGAGGTGGGTTTCGGGAACGCGCCGCAATGGTGTTCGCTGAAAACTTTTCGCCGGTGTTGACCTTGGCTTAGCTTGAAGGTCAAATGTACGCACAAAGGCGTTTTCTGAGTTTATACCGTAATGAGTAAAGCTATCGCTCTAAAAACCACTCCATGTCAACAGATATAACATCGGTCGCAGGATGGGTATGTTCACGGCGCGGAGAAAGCATCATTTGAGAAGGAGAATCTGCTTTGCCGTCGTAGTGTGCGAGGGCCGACAGTGTCACGCAGAAAATGCGGTTTTCGCCTCAGCACGACAGATGACGCTATTGGCGTGTTGTCATAATAACGTGTTCTTCTATGGACGCTACGCATAAGAATTGCGATACCGTCTTGTGTATTGTAAATTTTCCTATATATCCAACTGTAACAATAATGAAAAGGGTCAGAGATTTAGCTGCCCTTATTTATACATACTGCCTTAATTATAAGCTATACAGCGCTTGAAACGTGCAACTCGTAGTCCTCTCTGAGCAGACGACGTCTGGCGCATCCGCAGTTCTCTCGCTCGCATCTTGTGCGCATGCGTGAGTAGGTGATCTTGTGGAGGAAAGCATTAGCCGCCTGCTAATCTCTCTTTAGCGCTCTCGCGGGTCCCCAACCCATCGTTCAATGACGTCGTGGGAGAGCTTGCTCCAGAAAATGTTTGCCTTAGACACCAAACAATGAAAATACCCACGTTTAATGCAGTGCTCACTTTTTATGATGACAGTATACCCCCGGTCAATGTGCTGAGCACTTTCGAAATTTCACCAGTGTGTTAAAGAGTGCAGGGCCTATGCGGCCTTGACTTGCGTCGGCAGTACTTCACTAACAGGGCTGCACAGCGGGCGACAAATGCCGGCAAGGCATATAAGTACAAAAAGGAAAAAGATGACTGTGGTGACAAGTATCTGGATGGTGCCCTTTGAAAGGGTATATCAATGTGCCGTTCCTTCATTGTACTTTTCTAATAGAGCGCTTTTTCCACTTGAAACGCGAATATCTCAAAACATGTTTTTTAATGCTTTTGTTCTTTGTCTCAGCAAGCGCGCATTCTACGTACATTCCTTTCAGCCAGTAGTTAGATTTTAAAATACTGAAGCGCGATTACTGTTGTGTGGGGAAGTAATTTCGCTGAACATGACATGTGATACCTGTGATTGAGTAATAATTAGGTGCATGTAATCTGAATCATAAATCTGCTGCAGTAAGAAGAGGAAAGGCTCCCGATCCCAATGATAGCATAAGAATTACTGTAACCCCTACGGCTATGGAGAAAGAGGTACATAAACATCACCTAAATACATGGCGGGTATAGAATTACCCTGTTCCCTTGACTTAACCGACACAATTTGTTTTCAGCTATCCTGCACAGTCACACATAATGCGGGTCTCGCTGTTAGCTGCTAGTTCGCATTGCAGCTGTGTGTGCTACTCTTCTTTTATCGCTAATTATACATACCACAATTTAGCATGAGTGCTATAAAAACATTTTTTCTCATTTTTTAGAGAAGAATCAGGTTGAAGGACAGCTGAATTAAGCCAGCACATTGGCAGCGAAATAGAGCAGTGCAAGTGTAAAAGGAATGAGTTTGAGTGCTCTGACTAGCCAGAGTAAATGTACATCTGGACAAAACAAACGGCATAAAATGTACTGCAGGATCACCTGAAATATTCTGAAGCAAATAAGAAGTTAAGGTAAGCTAAGAACAGCGCTGTGCAGGAGCCTGTGTATACAAGAACATGTAGCCAACTTACTAAAGAAGTAGATCGGGCTAGATGGTACAGATCCATCTTCGTAGGAAGCGCAAAACTAGACACGGACAGCAAATGTCTCGTCTTTATCGTCTCGTCTTTCTTCTGTCTCGTCTCTGTGCCTCGACTTTCTTGCTGCCCGTTTGTAGTTTGGCTCTTCCTACGAAGATGAACATGTAGGCTTACAACAAAATGAAAATCAGTATTGCCGCGAATGTGTCCCACAGTAGACAGTGTATCTAAGTTATAGTAAATAGTTACAACTTTGATGAGATGCGCGAAGTACGCTATTCGTAAATAAGAGTATGGCTGTTGAAAATTAGCATTTTATTCATGTCGTTTCTTTTCTTTTTCCTGCAGCCGTCATGTTTGTTTCGCTAGACAGGAGACTGGGTCTGCTCGTTAATCCGCTGCCCCCCGGAATCAGACGCAGCTGGCATATTGAAAGGAATTTTTACACTATTTTCTTGCATGGACAAACTCGTGACAAGATTTCCTTACTACCGCTATATTCCTACGCCCACCATGAGGAGCTTCCAACGAGCCGGTGATTACCTAGTCTCGTAAGTACCTTCACACGATGTGTCTGTGTGTGTGCGGGTATGTGCTTTCACAATGTACGGGAGAAAGTTAAGTACCACAGTTTCATGATATAGGGAGCGCGCAGCTAAGGAAAGAAGAGGTGACATATTTCTTAACGATGAGGCATTCACAGCAATAACAAAGTTCAACCCTCGGAGGCTGCTTCACATGGTGGGATACCTCACTTACGAAGTTCCAGGTTCACCAAATGTGCAGTGGGCCTATTACAGTGAAAGCTGTTATGAGATCACAACAACTTTAATCGCGTTAACATGTGTAATAAAGCGTTTTAGAACAGTAAAGTAACAACCAGGCGTAACACAATGCAAATTTCGTAACGAGTGGGTCGTTGAATGTTCCAACCAAATTACAAAAGCCTGAGGCATATTTCTTCTTCGTCGTCAGCCACAGCATCAACAATGCGCACAAAATGACTTACAAGTCTGTAGCCGGTACCACGCCTTTCCAAAGAATGACGAACAATGTCATAGTGGACGCTTCCCCACTACACAAAAGGTATAATGATTTATGGCGTAGTGGATACGATGCAAGTGTGCTTGCAGTAATTGCCACAAGAGTGTTTAAAAAACGCTCCAGAAAGGCCGTTCTTGCAGTTTTCGCTTTGACTGTGCCGCACGTTCCGCGCAGGCCCGGCAGTTTTTTTGTAACTGGAATTCTTTTGTGCCGGTACACTGAACCTTCTTGCGAATTCGCGCACATAACTTGAATGGAAAATGATTAGAACACTCTACGTTATACACATGGGCGTAGGCAGAAGTTGTTTTGGGGGTCGGGAGGCACCTGCTTGATCTGAAGTGAGGGCTGGGCAGGCAGATGTGGTCAAGTGCCATTTTGTGTTGTGCGTACCATGGCAAACAAAAAAAATTAGGAAGGCGGGAATGGGCTTGGTATGCCGCCAACCTGGCTACGCCTGTGATTATATACATCAAGGTGACCCAGCTACTTATACTTTATTTTTCGGAACTTTCAAAATATTATATTGAAAATATTTGATAGAAAGTCGCAATTTGGCCCGCAAGGTGATGTACTAATAGAGATGTCTTCGATTGTTTTGCTCACTGTCGCTTGATTTTCGAACTACCATCGCTAAAACTAGATCCACCTACGCTAACATGGATCCGTAACTTCGAACCGAACTGGCAGCAATTTACTATCGCAAACAAATACTCTTCACCGCTCTGTTAAGTCTTCTCGGGTGTCCCGCAAGGCAGTGTTCTCGTCCCCTTAATTTTTTTTAATTTACAGTAATGACTTGCCTGACAACTTATCATGTGTATGCGCATACACTGTAAACCGTTTCACACCCTTAAGGGTGGATTTTCGATAAAACACCCATCGGACACCCCTTTTTTTTGCCAAGATTATCCAAAAGGGTGGAATTTCACGTAAACCACCCTTTGTGCACCCTTTTTTCATTTTTGGGTGTACTATAGGTGTATGATCAAAAATTACACCCTAGGGTGTATGTCCGCAAATTCCACCCAGGGGCGTTTCTTTGAATGTTACACCTATTTTTCTTTTTTAGAAGGATCAATACGTATCACATGCCAACGGATACAATCAAACCGCATAGCAACTTTTCGGTGAAACGATCGATGTTTCGGCTTTTGTTTTCATTTCACTTTTTATTCGCCGACATATACCGCGCTATATACCACATTTAATGTACCACTCTCTTGTTTGCATTATTCACAAGATTCATCACACGTTCAACGGCTTCATGGGTTGACTTTGTGTGATTCATACTAAAAAAGTATTTTGCAGCCCCTCGTAACCATTCATCATTCTCACTGAAAGGATGGTAAAAGAGATGGTGTTGCGCTTAAACATATATCATGAAACGATTACACATTGTTTTCGACAGGTCATCATGCGCGTTTTCAAATTTGAAATCACAATGAGCTTTTCTTTTAGAACACCTGTTTTATTTACAGTGGGGTGCACATATTGCTGTACATTGAAGTATTTCACATCAATTCACAAGTCGCTGATTTTATCAGTGAGTTATATTTAAACTTATGATCACGGATCAGCTCAAAGTGACATATGCAGCGTACGTATTACCATGAAACTAGGCATTTTACATTGAACTGTCTGATCTCACTCTGCTGCAGCTGCTGTACACGCATGGCACGCCGCAGCACAGTTTAGGCGCACACCCGTAAGCATCACAAGTGAACTTCTCCAATGGGACGCATCACTCTGCGGGCGCTTAATTTTTTATTTTCTTTTTTTGTCGAGGAACCCTCGTGGGTCGTACATTGTACGCGTGAGCGATCACAGACGACACTAGTACAATGTACCCGTGCCACAAGAAGGAGGAACCCCAGTTGACTTGTGGCATTGTGATTGACAGATTCATGATTTCTTGTTGCGCTGCGAATGACGAGGCGAGGACGATACAGGGACTACAGGACAGGTGGTGCGCAGACTCACAACTCATTCGCAGCGCAACAAGAAACCATGAACCACCACCAACTAGCCCAATTCATCGCTCTGCTAAATGTGATTGACAGCCCTTACCATTGCCTTACAATGCACACAGTGATAGCACATTCTTATGCTTGCACGAAATTCACCACATGAAATAAAAGCAAGCGTCATTGCTACTGCGTCGGTAAAAAGAGCGTATTCTCCAAGATATCTTATCAGCGATTGCTGAATGGTGGAATGTTATTTAAAAACAGGCTGTTAGCACAGCAAGGGCATGGCCAGACTTTATGCAGAAGGGGGGGGGGGGGGGAGAGAAGGGGTTCCGACCCCTCTGTATGTAAGTACACTGTCAATTTTTATGAAAGGGAACACGCGAGCGCGTGCCCTGCGCGCTCCGGCGGCTGCTTGCAGCTCGTTCAAGCGGGAGCGAGAGCCACCACAGCCTCTTTTCGCGCCATCTAGTGGCGAGCAAAACAACCAGTCTTTGGCGATACGGAACCGGCGGCAAGATTGCAACCCCTCCCTCTTCAAGGCGATTACGCAAGAGCCCGGCCCCTTGTGTAATCGCCTTGAAGAGGGAGGGGGTTGCAATCTTGCCTGGCCAGTTCCATATCACCAAAGACTGGTTGTTTTGGTCGCCACTAGATGACGCGAAAAGAGGCTGTGGTGGCTCTCGCTCCCGCTTGAACGCGCTGCAAGCAGCCGCCGGAGCGCGCAGGGCACGCGCTCGCGTGTGCCCTTTCATAAAAATTGACAGTGTACATGTTTGCCAGTGCTTGCACACATGCGGGTCCAAATAAACGTAGAAAGGGGCGGGGGTGAGTCGATTACCGAACACCACTCCCCCCCCCCCCCCCCCCCCACCCTTCCCTAGCCTCCTAGTTATATCTATTATGCACAGGTAACGAAATTTTAACTCCAACTCGTCGAAACAATGCCCCGACGACGCTCTACTCGGAAAAAGAAACATGTGAATCTCGAAGGCTACGAATTTGCCACCTGCACACGTCAGCAAAAAACAAAACAAAAAAAACACGCTTTAAAGCTCTACTAGCACAAACATGTTGTTAAACATAAAATATTACAATATGTCCTGGTTTTTTGTTTCGAAAGATTATTATAAAACGGCGCTGCTAAAGTCAATTCACTGGTATAGTGATATTAATGTCGGAGGCGTTGACTTTCGGTTTCGGACTCGGGGCAACTGCGCGTCACGATCATCATCAACAGGCGACCTTTGAATCTGTTGACATGTCGTGTGCGTGTTTGCTCAGTGCCTCCTAGACTAGATGCCTGCGACGTGAGCCGAAGAGCTGGTTCCCGGCCCTCTCCTGTTCTCTCCTCCTCCGCTCCACCAAACAGTGTCGGCTGCGAGCGCTCGCTGCGGCGGCCGCTTTCAACCTCGCAGCCTCCGAGATTAAAGCAATGTCTACTGCCGTCCCGGAGGCAGCGCGGCCGTGCCTCTGTGTTGGCGTCACTTCCGAATCCAGCGGAAGTAGTAGTGTCGGCTGCGAGCGCTCCTCGCGGAGAAAGCACCGAACCACGAGGAACATCCCGTCCCAATGGGAAAGCGTGCGACGTCGCAGGCATCTTTCTAGAGGAGGCGTTGGTTTGCTGCATGCTAACAGTGGCGGATTGTTCATCGATTCACCTGCTTTCTTTTGGATGTGTACTTCGACGGCTTCCACGGTGACGTAGTTCACGCA
Source organism: Rhipicephalus appendiculatus (assembly GCA_030522465.1). Lineage (NCBI taxonomy): Eukaryota > Metazoa > Arthropoda > Arachnida > Ixodida > Ixodidae > Rhipicephalus > Rhipicephalus appendiculatus. The sequence continues at coordinate 32,225 of JALIZH010011177.1, forward strand.
TACAAAAGATATAGTGCGTGTCACTGCAATCTCCGAATCCGTAGTGGATCGGCAAGTACGGAACAACGACTTCGGTGCGGCGCGGTGCGGCGCAGTGCGTCTCCTCTGTCAACGGCTTCCGTTGAAGCTAGCGCTCGCTGCAAGCTGAGTGCTTCCGGTCAAGCATTCAACGAAGTGTACGCTGGGAGCCACACGGAGAGCGCTTTTGGATTTGGTCCTATTGCTGAAAAGGTAAGCTTTCGTGCTTGCGAGCAACGAAGCGCTACAAGTGCATGCCTGCCAACTCTCCCGATTTGCCCGCGGGACTCCTGAATTTCGGCGAACTATGGTAATACAGGCGCGGCGATAAGTCTCCCGAAATATAGCCTTCTCTATGTATACGTAAAGAAAATAACGATGACAAATGAGAGAGGTTCTAAAATTTTTGAACGTTGTTCTATGGTGTTCGCCATGCATGGTACTTTGCTGTCGTGCGAAAGAACGTACTCGCGTCGGCAAAATAAGTCGGGTCGGGCGAGCGGCGACCAGAATCAGATGAAGCTGCATCGCCGCGCCGTTTAACGTCTGACGAGATATCGCAGTCCGCGTGCGCGCCCTTTCACGCTCGTAGCCATGTCTTTTTACGAGCTTGCAGCAGGCTGGGTGATTACATGTAGCGTTTTGCGGTAGGGGTCGCTTTCATTGTTCAGTCCATCACGCGCAAAGTTCGCCGGTTGCACGTTGGCAGTGAGTAGTACACCGCTCGCTTCGCATTTATCGACAGATCACGCGTAGCAGCCGGACCTTGTCTGGTAATCGTATGCTAGTAAAGTGAAGCATGTTTTCGGCTCGACGTCTATTCGTTTTTGGTGCCCTCGTTCGCATTTCAGTACGATTAAAAAAAAAAACATGCATAGAAGGGAACTAATTCTGCATATGTGGCAGCGGTTTGTCACTGAGACAAGATATGTTATCTTATAAATCGTGAAAGTGAGCACCGCGCGCTTCGCGCCAACCGTGCCCCCGTCGAACTGAGCGCGTGACAGATTGAACATAGAAAGCGCCCCTACCGCAAAACGCTGCATTTATTCAGCTATTGCGCTGCAAGCGCGTGCAAAGGCATCGCTGCGAGCGTGAAAGGATGCGCACGCGCACTGCGATGTTTCGGCAGACGTCAGACGGCGCGGCGATGCAGTTTTATCTGATTGTGGTCGCCAGTCGCGCGTCCCGACTTATTTTGCCGACGGGTGTACGTACTAAGATTAGGAAGGGGCTACTCGCTGTCAGGTGAACACGGCAAACTATGTCCCTTCATTTCACGCGCCGTATAATTGCGTGTACCAGTACGATCGCTGACGTCTCGGAACTTTACTGGACATCATTACTAGCTATATGTAAGGTTACTGCATTCCTCAAAAGCAATCACGAAAAGCAGCCAAGCAACAGCATCCGCGTACGCAGGGTTCCCCTTCTGTGGGGGGCAAAGGTTCGTCGGAGCCCCCCCCCCCCCCACCCTACCTATTATGCCAATTTATGGGGCCGGCTTCGCCTCCCCCCCCCCCCCCCCCCCCCACTCCCTTTCACCTTTGAGGTCCCCAGACTGGCAGGTATGCAAGTGTGTTGCACGAGAATCCGGGTCCGAGCTAGTTGGTAAAGCGACATGCTGAAACTGATAAGTGCACCAAGACAAGGTAAACGAAAACGAACTCACAGAGAGCTACTTCCTACTGATATTTATTGCAAAACGAAGACGCCATATATGTGGTTTTCTTCGATCATCACATGGTAAAACGCATGCTTGAGAACACATGATATTGAAAAATTTTTCTTATGCCCTTGCTTATTTCTCTAAAGATCAAAAATGTTAACATTCGCACAAACGCAGGGCGACGAAGCAAAAATCTCTTGATATCATACAGGACCAAGCACACGAATATGCTATCGAAGGCAAAATTGACTATGAAATTAATGGTGACATGAAATTAATGTGGGTTTCAAAGTAGCAGCCAGCACAAATGAATAGGAATGAAGCAACAAGGAATGGGACCTGAAAACGGTGTGCGTCAAGAGGTAAAACCTAACTGAAAAAGAAAGAGAGGTCAGAAGATAACAACGAAATCCATTGGTTTTGCAAGAACGCAAACACTTTCATGGAGAGCGACATTAGAGCGCTCGGTCAAAAAACTTTTCCTGCATGATAGCAAGAGATCTTAGCTTTGTCATCCTGGTTCTGTGCAATGTTAAGATTTACAATATTTAACGAAATAAGCTAGACAAAAAAAATTGCAAAAATTTTTTCAGTGGCCTCTGTTCTGAGGCATGGGATGTTACCACATCATAGCAAAAAAATAAAAACTACACATATGGCGTGTTAATTTCACAGTACCAGTTGGAAGTACCACTCTGTGTTTGTTTTCGTTGTCATTTTCTTGATGCGCTTACCGTTTTCAGTACGCAAGTGTGCCTTTCAGGCCTCTCATGTGCTGTGTTAATTATGACACTTTTATTTCCTTCATTCATGTCGATATTGAGTTACCAACTCGCCCAGGCAACCCATTAATATATCGCCTTCCTCATGTGACTGTCTCCGACTTAGTGCGCGTCCTTGTTTTTGCAGTGCACTAATCACGTGTCTATTTGCCAGTAGCTTGCAGCCACATTTGCTAAGAGCATGGGCTGTCTCCTGTTTTCAGTTGCCATCTTTGTATTTGAATCGTTCAAGTAGTAGTGGCATGATGATGATTTCAAGCCATCGCAAAATGGACATTTATCGTTTCCTTGTCCTCCACAACGGAGTCAGACACCACGTATCAAATATTTTACTGAAATACAAATAGACGCGAACCTTCGCGGAAGAAAATTAAGGACAGAACAGAAAGGGCGTCAGTCACACGTGGGAGCGTCAGTCAGTGCTCCCCCGTTTAAATGCACATATATACCCTACTAAGTGGACGGGGGGTTGACCGCCACTGATGCTCAGTGGTAGAGCATCGGACGCGTTATTCGAAGGTCGCAGGTTCGGTCCCTGCCGGTGGCAAGTTATCTTTTCGTCCACTTTGCTTTCTTCACATTTACATTACAATTCTAATAACATCCCCTATAATTTCCTTGGCATCAATGTATGTTAGTTCAAAATAATATTGTCTGTTACATGGATATTTTCAGGAATTGAAAAAAATTAGTATTTATCTGCCAAAGGCACTGCATCGAAACAGCTGCTCATGAATGCACTCGAAGCACAATAAAATTAGCATGTCTTATAGATTTTTGACAACAGTAAGCCTCACTTGTGGCCTTGTAAGTGAAGTAATCGTTTTTTGACCAATAAGCAACCTGTGAAAGACTTATTATAAAATGATCCAGTATACCTTATTTATGCAACTGGAGTAGAAGTCTACAGGTGAGCTTCAACAAATACACTGTGCTGTGTTTCCAGCAGCAGTGGTCATTGTATAAGCGCTATTTATCTGCTCACATGGGGGGCTTGCTCGGTCATTGGTGCATATGGGAAATCTCACTAAAGAGGGAGGGGAGTGCTTGCTTGGGGTTTTACGCTGGTGCAAGTTTCATTTAGTAGATTGAACACTTGTGCTGGGTACATGTCTACGAAAGGATCCTTCAAGGTAAATGATGAATCATGCGACTCTTCTGTCTGAATTGTTAACATTGTTTATATTTTGTTTATCAGCCATTGTAGTGGCTTACTGGTTATGGCGTTCTAAGCTAAGCAAGAAATCTTGGTATAAAGGCTGAAAATTGAGTATCCTGGTACATTTCAAACCTTTTGAGAGGTGCATGATATGATTGGAGAAGCATTTTCTTGCCCCACCATGTATCTTTGCTAACATATTGAGTAAGCCATGGTGTAGACTAAAATGTAAAAATGCTTGCGTACGTAGATGTCCACAGTAATAAACCGAAGTGGTGAAGTAGTACTAGAGCTTTCTATTATAGGGTACCTGATAATGAGATTCTGATTGTTCCCAATATTTTTAAATGTTTAGTTTAATGTTATGCATGTCTTGTATGCAGACTGTTGAAAGGACAGCGCACTACACCGTCTTCGATGGACTGGGTGCTGACGATGCAGTGCACTCTTCATCATATCCCGAAAACTGCTGTTTCGGGTTCACGACCTCACTCAAAGGGTTGCAGCAGTGGTGGAAGCTCCTCGAAGGGTGCTGCAAATACCTTGTACATTTCTAGAACATTCCTCTGATGCGAAAGTTTCCATCTCAATCTATGTGACCTGCCTATTTATTTTCCCAAAACAAGCATCAGTTTGCCACAAGATTAACCGCGATACATGTAGAAAACTATACAGATGCATAATGTTAACAGCATTGCATGGTGAAGTGTAGACAGCCTACCTGTATGCAACTTAAGAGGGCGATTCACAAATAGTGTGTCATGAATGCAGCAGAAGGTTGTCTGTTCATTGAGCCCTCTATTTACCACAAAATCTATTGAAAGTGCCTCTTCTTGGGCACTGGTATGACCCAGCTTTTTTAACAGTTCTAAGCCTGCTGCGCGAGCTATAATTCTTTACATGTGCAGCTGGGGCATTCATATCTATTTACAGTACATGTTTAATGTTTGTAGCACTCTTGAAACGTAGGTTACAATCTCGGGAGGATGTACAAAGTCAGTCATTAAGCTTTGCTCTGAAAGAGGATTTACCCGGTCTATTTCATTACTGCACCTACCGTTTCCAAAATAATATCAGTTTACTTGCCACTTTTTGCTCACAGCACATTAATCACAGAGCTTCCAGAAATTTTTGACGATAGGTGTGGCCACAAGCGAGACGTGAAAGCAGTGGTTTAATCAGAAAGCGGACTATAGACCAGTACTAGGCTTTGTTGCGCTTTAAATATGCACACTAGCTTTTACAACTGTTCTGCTACCATGAAAGCAACTTCTACTGGATAGGCGTACTGTATGCACAAATGCAAACACGTAGCCTGAAAACACATGATGTATAAAAACCGCATGCGAGTTCCTTCTATGCAGAAACTGTTTGCAGTTCCAAAACCTCTACTGTCAAATTTGAACAAGCGTCCCCCTCTCGCCCATAGTGGAAGATAATTGGACAAAATTTGGAGGGTGGCCTTTGCTCGGTCGCGAACCAAAATTCGAGATGCTGACGGAAGAGCCTCTAAGAAAAATGCACACCTGTGCTCCTAATGAAATGCTTTATTAAATACGCATGAGTTTACTGTATTCCCTGAACAGGAGGGAATCCTCGCGTTAAATTTCATGTGTTATGACAAGGGGGACATGACATAACACATGACATGTGTATTGTCATGTGTTATGACAATACGTGAGAACTGTGGCGTATCAATGTGGAGATTGCGATGTGACTGCAACGTGATTGCAATTACTTCAGTATATTAGAGAAATAAGGCATGCTGCACTGCACTACTGTTCTTGCTGTTTGTTTGCTTCACTGTACTGTACTTGTGAGTTGCATTGAAGCATGTTAAAACCAGTTCTTCATTTTAAAGTGCAAATAAAGGTTCTTTCGTTATATTTTGATACACATGCCTTGGTCGTTAGTGCTCCATGCCATGCAATTCGCATCCTATTTGATGTCTTCTTTGGCCGCAAATGCGATGCCGCTCTGCGCACTCGAAGAAGGTCTCTGAACAGCCTACAATTTGTCTCTGAATCCTGTACGAGCTCTGTGTTTAATAAAGCTTGATTTCATTTTGCAGTATGGATAACTGTGTGAACGTCGTGCTTTGTGAGTGTGATTAATTTGTATATTTTTGTATGTAACCCCCCTGCTGTAATGCCCAATGGGGCGATGCAGGTATGCAATAAATAAATAAATAAATAAATAAATAAATATGTGACAACACATTTTAAGTCATGCCTTCATATTCAGCTACGATTACATTTTGTATGTGATATACCCGTGATATGTGATATATACCATATATCCCGTGCGTCATATGCACCATAAAACAGCGCTGGGGCCAGGATTTTCCCACTGTGGCAGGAGCCACTATGATTAGTCTAGTGGCCATAAAAGGACTAGAGCCCTTTAGCTCTAAAGGGTCAGCTTTCTAGCGCTTCCATGGGAGCCAACTGGGAGAGGGGTACCTCTCAAATTATGGAATTTTTGGCATGGGCGTTGGGGTGTAATTGTGCATAAACACCCCTACACCCTTTTTGCCATATGGGTGTTATCTTGCTATTACACACCCATGGGTGTGAACAAGAATGTTCACACCCATGGGTGAAAATTTGGAAATACGCCCATTATATAGGTGTAATCCTGCTTGTTACACCCATTTTGTGGGGTGTAGGGGTGTGAGTTATAGACACCATATTACACCCATATGGGTGTAATCTGGTTTACAGTGTACTTGCTGATGACAGCACCATTTACCGTCCCATCCGCTGCAATAGCGACCATCTTGCCCTTCAACAAGACCTTGAATGTTTTGGTGAATGGTGAAAGACCTGGCAGACGGCATTAAACGTTTCCAAGTGCAAACTAGTCACAGATGTCATGTTTTAGTATATTGAAATATTATCCCCAGTCTTTTAGTACTGGATGCCAAAGTTAAGTGACGTTTGCCTCAGCTTTACCTTCGTTGGCACTGTATGTGACAGAAAAATATTTACAGAGTTTAAAGTTTCATGATTCCTTGACAGTGCATTCTCATATTGCAGGCGCATGTTTCGCATGATAAAGGAAGCCGCGGAAGAGGACGAATCGAAGCGCGATAGCGGTCAGAACTGCACCATCCTCCGGCACCTCTACAATCAGCAGAAGATGGACTTCAAGGAAATGTTTACTTTTCTCCATGACTTTGTCATTGGCGGAACGGATACGGTAGGGTATTTTTATCTGCCGCTATTTCTCTTCTTTCCGTGATTTAAACATTTTGTAAGCGCTTCTTTACCTAGACAGTAATTTCATGTCTTCAGCGGATTTATGTAATGATTGAATTTATGCGTTTTTTCGTCAGCGTTCTCCTGGTGGTATTTTTTCGACAACTACAAAGTCTCCATCAAGGAAAAGTTTGATTGGGTTTTTTGCAGGTATAATGTATATCATAATTATCACTTTTGGGTTTCACCCTGCTAATTTTATGCTGAGCTAGTGCTCATATTATGAGGCATTCATTGAGAAAGAACTGCAGTGGTATTTTATACACTGTGTGCGAATAGTGAATTTCAGAACTGAATTGAACGCGAATGCAATAGTGTAATAATAATGGCATCGAGTCAAGTACGAAGAGAAATGAAATATTGCTCAAACAGTGAAGCAACCATTTTAAGAATCACCCCAACATTTTTTTATTTCCTTTTAATTAAACACACATTCCCAGACATTACGAAGGGAACACTATGATAACTTTTAATTGGCATTTAACAGCCCAATTACATAAAGCATGGTATGCTTGCGGGCAGTAGATACCAGAGCTTTCAATATATTATTACGCGATTGTGACGGTGACCGAATCAAATGGAGCCTTGTAAAGATGAATTTTTTTATTTGTAAGAACTTGCGCCCGCAAAAAAAACCGACGCTCAAAGTGCAACGATATCGGCACAAACAGTCATCGTCGGCCGCCGAATAATCTTATCAGCAGTAAAGTGCGTCCGGTATTCCAGTGTTATTGGTCGGTATTCCAGTGTTATAGAATTCCAGTGTTATTGTTAGTGGCCAAGTTGCTTCTAGAATAAATTTTACTGTTTGCTTTGTGCGCTTTAGCTCATGAGAAAATTCTGAAATAATCTGGAAGGTTTCCAGACATTCGGGAGCGGTCTGCGCAAGGCAGTGGTTAAAAAAATAAGCGGTTTGAGACGTCCAAAATGGGTATAAAGCGGTTCAAGGCACACGACATGGACAACTTCAGGTCGGGTGCGGCGCCGCAGAAAGTTCGTAATGCTGTCCGGGATGACCTCCTAGTCTAGAGCGCCGAGACGTCAAAGCAACTTGTACGGCCCGAAGTATCACCTGAAGAATTTTTTCGGTGACTGCACGTCGGCGTATTGGCGTGCAGACCCAAACACGGTCTCCGGGTTGGTATTCCTTGTCGCATTGCCGAAGATTGTAGTGACGGCTGTCGATGCCCTGCTGGTTCTTGATACCGAGGCTGGTGAGCTGTCGAGCTTGTTCAGAGCACGCGTCATTTTTCGTAATTAAATTTAGGTGGTGGTCACAAACGCAGAAACACCACGTGTCATCTTTATTTTTAACAAGGACGACGGGTGACGCCCAAAGGGCTCAATAACGCCTTTGGTTAATTTCACTAAGGTTTCGATTTGGGCCTGTTGGTTTGCCATCAGAAGGCCTAGAGTTGCGCGACTGAGACACGGACACAAGAAAAGACCCGATCAAGCTGACGAAGCGCAGACTTACAACAGTTTTATTTCGAAAATCGCATGACTTTTTCTACACAACCAGAGCTTTAATATTTTGTTCACTTCTTCTGCAATAATCTTACAATCTGTTGCAGACACCCGATATGGTTGGCGGTGAATGGGAAAAGCATGAACAGCGTTTATGCTTTGCTGTACAAGTGAAGTCTGACCAAGTGGTTGATTGCCGATGTCGAATATGTACCATGGTAGGAAGCCAAAAGGCGGAATAGGGCGGCTAATTCCTCAGGTTTGAGGTCGTGTGCGATCATGGGGCGTAATGCCGTGTCGAGGCATGTGGAATCTGGCGGGTGACAAGGAAGTTCTGAGCACACGTCTGTCGCAAAATCGTCTGATAAGGATCGCAGCGTGGCGACCCAGTCGACCTCTTCGTGAAGCCGAAATTAATAAGATGAAGACGTACGTGGTCACCGGCTATGGTTACGGCGCTGTGTGGCAGTGATATCAGGCACCAGGAAAGCACCAGTCATATCATAGGCCTGACTACGTAGTCGCACTCAAACACGTAGTCACAGCAAGCAATTGTCACCGATTCTACGAATGTTGGCACTTTAGGTGGTATGCGGATGAAGTCTTTGGTAAAAAATTACACCATCTCCCGCTAAAGGGAACCATGTGTAGATGTGAAGCAGCGGGCGCTAACGCTTACACTGGCGGCGACGTTGACGCTGGCGCTCATCGCAGCGTTGCGCAGGAGAGAAAACTGGGGAGGCGCAAAGCAGGCAGTGAGGGAGCAGTGTTTCCTACTGGAACATGCCAATCGCTGCTAATGGGCAATGAGAGACAGAAGACTCCGACTGGACACAGAGACCCGCAGTCCACTTTTCGTTAACGCGCACGCTGCGAATTTTTTATCATTCCACAACGCACAGGAGAAATCTCCCACCGGCACCACCTTGCAGGTCAAGATCCATTGCCTTATATACGGGGCGGCCAGTGAACGGTTGTGCAGCTCGAGCAGTCGGTTTTTTCAACCAAGAAACTCGCTAGCAGACGCTGCCTGCGTCGGCGTCGCGAGGCAGGAGGGGGGGAGCGTAGGAGAGGGGAAGACGCGCATGCGCAGTGGGGGTGTGGACGCCGCGGGCAAAGAAGCCTGGAGGAGAGAGGGGGAGCGTAGGAGGAGAGAGAGGGAGGGGACACGCATGCACAGTGGGAGTGTAGACGCCGCGGGCAGGGATGCCTAGAGGAGAGAGGGGGGGAGTGTAAGAGGCGAGAGGGGAGGCGCATGCGCAGTGAGGGTGTGGCTGCCGCGGGGAGGGATGCCTAGAGGAGAGAGAGGGGGAGAGGAGGTTTTTTATTTATATTTTTAAAGGGTTTGCGCATGCGCAGTAAGGGTGGGCACGCGGCACACCACCACCACCGGATTAAGCTTCGCCATAAGATGCTTCACATCTAAAAGGCTGTTCTGGAGTTCGGGGCAAGTATCTAGCAGTAGAGGAAGTTCCAAGCCAAGAGTACCGGCGGAACAGTCGCAGCCGGTGAAGATAAAGTTATATATTTGTGCAAGTTCGTGCCTTTAAAAAGGACCACACTCAAAATGCAGCGATATCGTCATAGACAGTCGTCGGTCGTCGAATGATCTGATGAGGAGCAAAGCGCGTTGGCATTTTGTACCTGAGACATCGGAGACTCCAGCAAGAGCGTTGGTGGCCGGGTTAGTTCCAGAATAAACACTTCTGTTCGTGTTGTATGCTCTAGCTAATCCGAAGTTTCTTAAATAATCTGGAAGGTTCCCAGACATTCGGATGTGGTTTGAGCGAGGCAGTGGTTACAAAAAGAGCCCGCGTGGCAATATTTCGTAAGTTTTTGTGGCTATACAGAAGTGACTACCATATTCAAAGTGGTATTTTGTTATCGCCTTCTGTATAAAACTGAGACAATTAATTAAGCAATAGTCAACGGAACGCTGCACATATAGCTAAATATACAATGAAACCTATAAACATGTTATCACAGTATAGGCCTCTGCTCAAAAGCAAGTGAACATCAGTGTTGAGTGCTGCATCTGAAAGAACAATTTGCAGAGAAACAACAGTTGCCTATGTTGTTGTTGCGTAAAAACAGCTCGCTTCCCAGAACGAGGCGCAAATGAAAACTATTTTATGCGACGTTTCCACACTCGTAGGGCTATCGAGACGTCTGATTCAATAGTGTTGTTTTGCTCCTCATTTGGGCGAGTGTACAATTTTCATGAAAGTTCGCTCCTCGCCAGACGATATGTCCTCGCAGGTTTTACTTTGGTTATATATGCAAACCTGTGCAAAAATCCCGCTTCTCAGGTTGAATCCAGCCGTGTTCCCCATCTTGTGTTATTACAAGATGAAGACGGAAACTCACTGATGCAATGAACCTGCATCATTGGTAAAGCACAGTACGATGAAGCCTGACAAAGCAATAGAAAGACATAAATAAAATCGCAGGAAACAACACGCTTCTTATGACTTTCAATTAAATTGCAAAAAAACAAATTTAATATACAGCTTACATGATGTTCCCGTGTATCGCCTAGGGCCCGGCCAATATCCCACCAAATTTGGGATAGTGGCAGTGGACTGACGAGAATTTCATCAGTTCTCATCAAAAGCTCCTCTATCCGGTGATCAACATAGAGTCGGTGGTCCCGTGAAAGCTTGTGCTGCACCCACCTTTAAATGGTTAAAATAACAAACCGGCGCTCCTCGCTGTTCCGACGTCTTGTTCCCTTGGTGGTTTTCAGTCGGGCCGGATTATTAAAAAAATATTCGGTATTTCGAATAGGAACTATTTCATTCCACATTCAAATCAAATAGAATTATATTCAAGTCTTTATTCGAAATTTTGGTATATTCGAACATCTAGAGTAATTGATCTTCAGTAATGCAGACTTGGCAGTAATGGAATCGCAACTCGTCTAAAGTGATTAAATTCCTTTTCCCACTGATGAGTAATGTAATCAATTAATTTTAAGGGTTGATAATAATAATGCAAGGATTTTACTTCAAATGAGCCACATAAAGAAAAATACTTTTAAAAAGTTGAATGTTGGGCGACTAGGTGTTTCAGAAGAAATACCATCATAAGTAGTGGAACTACACAGTCGCCTAAGTTCGTCTGTTCCTTTCTGTGGTCCTATCTAAATGGGCTAATTACGATGGCATTGATGTCATATCAAGAAACTTACTCATTACTTCCCCAATGACTTTTGATTAGGCTGTCAAGCTGTCTTTAACAAAAAAAGATAGTATACTACTGTGTGGGATATATGGCGTAGAGCAGCCGCAGAGGAACTCGCTTCCGTCAAAGTGATTAAAAAAATGCCCCCACCTCCCCGAAGGCAATCGTGAGAAAATGCCAATGCATTTCGCGCGCGCTTCACTCCATTTATATATGGTGGTTGTGGTTCGAAGAAGGAAAAGGCGCCTAATTTCTGCAGCCCGGTTGGGAGCACGGCGCAGCGCCTGTTTTTTTTGCTTTTGTTCTGTTTTTTCTTCTTTTTTCTATTTATTTGTTTAATTTTTTTTCGTTCTTTTTTCCTTTTTTTTTCTGTTTTATTTTTTTTTCATATATAGCTCCGCCGAGCTCCCGCGATGCGAGCGCCCTCACGCACTTGAAATGCATTCGCATTTAAAACTGGGGATGCGTAAAGCACGCAGCGATGGAGCGGTGTTTCCTACTGGAACATGCCACTCGCTGCTAATGTGCAATGAGAGACAGAAGACTCCGACTCGACACAGAGACTCGCAGTCCGCTTTTAGTTAACGCGCACGCTGCGAATTTTTATTGTTCAACAACGCACAGGAGAAATCTCCCACCGGCACCACTTTGGAGGTCAAGATCCATTGCCATATATACGAGGTGGCCAGTGAACGGTTGTGCAGCGCGAGCAGTCGGTTTTTTCAACCAAGAAACTCGCTAGCAGACGCTGCCTGTGTCGGCGTCGCGAGGCGAGAGAGAGGGAGAGAGGGAGAGGGGGGGGAGCGTAGGAGAGGAGAGAGAGAGGGGGGACGCGCATGCGCAGTGGGAGTGCGGACGCTGCGGGCAGAGATGCCTAGAGAAGAGAGGGGGAGCGTAGGAGAGGAGAGAGAGGTGGGACACGCATGCGCAGTGGGAGTGTGGACGGCGCGGGCAGGAATGCCTAGAGGAGAGAGGGGGGAGCGTAGCAGGGGAGAGGGGAGGGGAGGCGCATGCGCAGTGAGGGTGTGGTTGCCGCGGGGAGGGATGCCTAGAGGAGAGAGAGAAGGTTTTTTATTTTTTTAAAGGGTTTGCGCATGCGCAGTAAGGGTGGTGACGCCGCCCACCACCACCACCGGATTAAGCTTCGCCATAAGATGCTTCACATCTAACACCTGCCGGCGCTTATCTCCTCAACCTATCCTCCTCCTCCTCCTCCGCGGACAACGCTGGACAACGCTGGACAACGCCGGACAACGCCGGACAACGCCGGACAACGCCGGATGCCTGACATAGCCCGACTATGAAATGCATTCGCATTTAAAAGGGCTTTTATTTTACACTGCAGAGGCCATGAAGACCTTGCTGACAGTCCAGCTACCCCGTTTCTCTCCTCGTGCTGGCTGGCGCTTCTTCTTCCGCCAGCGCTCGCGATGGAATCAACATTCCCGGCCGCGCAGTGAAGTTAATCACGGAGTTTCAGGTGCTATAACTTCCGGGCAGGCCAAGTTACGAATAACGCCTCCTTGTGTTGTCTCACCGTTACATTATCACCCAAACTTCTGAACTGAATGATCTCTGCGAGATTCCGTTTGCTGTCGATGCTGCCTTGTCTTGTCATCGTGAGCCGTGTGCTCTTCAAACTCACTCTTCATTTCGCGAAGCTTCGCCCTCCACTTGGCATGCAGACTGAGGACATTTCCCGCCAGTGAGCGAAACAAGTCAATCAGATCAGCAGGCCCCTCAGTCCTATCTTTCGACTCCACCGTCTGCAGGAGCTCCTTTGGCCAACCAGTCCAGCAAAGCCTTCCCGTCTAGGTTGCCATCCGGGTGAGGGAGTTCTGCCGTCTTGGCATCGATGTCCATGGTATAAGCACCGGACGCATCTTCGGCGAGCGGCACGAAACGCCCTCGCAGCTTCTGAATGACCGCCTGGTGTTTATTTATTTATTTATTTATTTATTTATTGATACCCTCAGGGCTTACAAGAAGCATTGTAGAGGGGAGGGGCTAAAATAAATCAATACAATGCACAAAAATAAGTATTATACAAAGAAAATTAGAGGAAAAATAAAATAACATCATGCGCAAACGCTCGTAGGTTCCTGCTGCCTGGATCGACTCCTGTAGACTGCTCTCCAGGCCACCCAATCGCGCTTCATTTTCCTGTTGTCTGCTGATGCGGACGTTTCACAATGTCTTCTGGCTGTTTCTTTCCTTGGACCAATTCCGCCTGATGTTGCTCCTCAAGCACTTTTAAATGCGAATGCATTTCATAGCCGGGCTATGTCAGGCATCCGGCGTTGTCCGGCGTTGTCCGGCGTTGTCCGGTGTTGTCCCGCGTTGTCCAGCGTTGTCCGCGGAGGAGGAGGATAGGTTGAGGAGGTAAGCGCCGGCAGGTGTTAGATGTGAAGCATCTTATGGCGAAGCTTAATCCGGTGGTGACCACCCTTACTGCGCATGCGCAAAGGCCTTTTAAAAAAACAAAAATAAAAAACCTCCTCTCTCCCTCTCTCTCCTCTAGGCATCCCTCCCCGCGGCAACCACACCCTCACTGCGCATGCGCCTCCCCTCCTCTCTCCCCTGCTACGCTGCCCCCCTCTCTCCTCTAGGCGTCCCTGCCCGCAGCGTCCACACTCCCACTGCGCATGCGCCCCCCCTCTCTCTCCTCTCCTACGCTACCCCCCCTCTCTCGCCTCGCGACGCCGACACAGGCAGCGTCTGCTAGCGAGTTTCTTGGTTGAAAAAACCGACTGCTCGCGCTGCACAACCGTTCACTGGCCACCCCGTATATATGGCAATGGATCTTGACCTCCAAGGTGGTGCCGGTGGGAGATTTCTCCTGTGCGTTGTTGAACAATAAAAATTCGCAGCGTGCGCGTTAACTAAAAGCGGACTGCGAGTCTCTGTGTCCAGTCGGAGTCTTCTGTCTCTCATGGCACATTAGCAGCGATTGGCATGTTCCAGTAGGAAACACCGCTCCATCGCCTGCGTGCTTTACGCATCCCCAGTTTTAAATGCGAATGCATTTCAAGTGCGTGAGGGCGCTCGCATCGCTGGAGCTCGGCGGAGCTCTATATGAAAAAAAAATAACAAAAAATAAAAAAAAAATAAAAAATAAAAAAAGATAAATAAAAAAATAAAAAAAAGAAAGAAAAAGAAAAAACAACAACAAAAAAGACAGGCGCTGCGCCGTGCTCCCCGACCGGGCTGCAGAAATTAGGCGCCTTTTCCTTCTTCGAACCACAACCACCATATATAAATGGAGTGAAGCGCGCGCGAAATGCATTCGCATTTCCTCACGATTCCCTTCGGGGAGGTAGGGGGCATTTTTTTCTTGTATGTCGGGTATCAGGAGTGACGTTTTTCGCACCTTCTCTTCCGATGCAAGCAGTTGCTTCCGCGCCTCGTTCAACTCCTGAGTCAGCTTCTGTGTTTTTGATTCGTACTCCTTCATAAAATCTGCCTGAGCAGCTTTCCGTATGACCTCTTCAAGTTTAGGTTCCAATTTCTCATGAAGTCGTCGCTCCTCGGAAAGCAGGCATTGAAGTTCTCTCAGCTTGGTTGCATTTTCACTCTGTTCCCGTTGCCGCTCCATTTTCTCCTCACGCAACTTTGATCCCAACTGGGCTATCTTGGCTTCTAGTGATGCTGCCCGGTCCATGCCCCTCTCAACTTCAACTTGACGTGGTGCAGCGGCTTTCTGTTGGATGAGCCGATTGCGTTTAGTGTAGAATGCTGTCTCTGTGTGGGTCTTTTCTTCTGAGACGGTAGATGGCGTCCGAACAAGCGCAGTCTCATTATGGTCTACAGATGTTCCACTCGGTGTGGTACAGCCAGGGGAGCGTGCCTCTTCTTGACCAACCACTGATAACTGCATTGGTTCAGATTTCTGTGCGCTTTTCTTCTTAGTTGCGTATTCATTCTGCTTGCTTGCACTGTCTTTGATGACGCCTTTGTGCGAGTTCCGAGTAGTCCTCCGTGGATCACACATACTTGAGGCATGGCGCCCTTTGCACCTCAAGCAAGAGATCCTTCGTTTGCAGTCACGCGCCCTGTGGCCTTTTGTCGTGCACGTGAAGCACCGTTTATCGTTGGACAGCACTTGTTTCTTCTGTGTCAGAGAAATGTCAGTAGGACACGCTTCTGTTGGGTGCTGCCTTGATGCGCAGAACACACAAATCTCTCTGACACCTTGAGAATCACAAGAGGAGCTTGTCAGGAGAACAGATGAAGTCGGCTGGCCCCAACCGTGCCTTCGGGCTCGCTGGTTCTACGCATGCTGACTGCTGCTGTCTTGTCCGCTGCTATCCTTATAGTCGCTCTTCTCGAGGCTCTCTAGTTCGACCGAAAGGAGCTTCAGGAGGCCGTCCAACCCTGAAGAATTAGCAGCGTTGTCCACGGCATTATTCTCAGCTTGTGCGGCACAAGTACGGTGATCAGGAACACGACATCTCGGGCTAATGCCCTAAGTATGACGTCACAGAGCATCGACGCAAATGAAGACCGCTGGACACCCAGTGACTCCAGCCCTCGGATGTTCACGAGCACGCGGTCGTAGAGTTGTCGGAGGGCTCTTGTGTCACCAGATGCACGAACAGGAGTCAGCTGACGCAGTCTTGCGAAGTATTCCTGCTCTTGGCGAGTCTTGTCCCCGACGCGCTTCTGCAGCATGTCTACAGCGTCCTTGTAGCACGCTTCAGTCGTTGGAAGACCGGCCACCGCTGAAGCAGCGTCTCCTTTCAAAAATTGTCGCAAGTAATGGAATTTCTCCGTCGCAGTCAGAGTAGCGTTGTTGTGGACAATCTGGACAAACTGCTCCCAGAACTCCGTTCATTTACATACATCCCCAGAAAAGGGCGCGATCGTGAGTATCGGCAGCTTGGCTCCCGTCCTCTCTGATGGTGTAGCGATCACATGGGTAGCCGACTCCGATCCCTCTTCTGCTGGTGAGCTCGAAATGCGGTTCCGCCTGCTCAGGAGCTCGGCAAGGACTCGCGTCGCGTTGTCCTCGTACTCTAAAACTGTGTCGTACTCGGTTTGGAAGTCCTCGTCGGTGATGACGCTTTCTAATTCGTTGTTTATCTTGTTCAACTCGTCGTTGTTGGTTTTAAGCCTCTCGTACATGGAATCGAGCTGCTCACGCGTTGCGGAGTCATTTCGAAGTAGGGCACTTGCCTCGTTGATGATCCGGCTGTTCAAGGATCGTTGTGAAGTCCGCTTCGCCTTGAGCTTGTCCATTTCTTCCAGGCAACTCGCAGCCGTCGGTAGGTCTATCCCGGGTTGATCGGCACCAAAATGTTAGGGATATATGGCGTAGAGCAGCGGCAGAGGAACTCGCTTCCGTCAAAGTGATTAAAAAAGGGCTTTTATTTTACACTGCAGAGGCCATGAAGACCTTGCTGACAGTCCAGCTACCCCGTTTCTCTCCTCGTGCTGGCTGGCGCTTCTTCTTCATCTAGTGGTGGTCCGCCAGCGCTCGCGATGGAATCAACACTACATTAAAATTAAAAATTACAAACATTCGCATAGTCTTGAGAAGTCGCTTTTTCCACGTACTGCTTGGAAAAGCGCAATTGTTCATTTTCAAGAGAGTATTGAATGCTACAGTGTAGTCTTGAATGAACCAGAAGTAGCCTTTCTCATTAGGCCAATTGCAAGCGGTGCTGCTTATTAGCTCAGAAATTCGTATCGCTGCATGCATTGTTGCGTGAATTTCTCAATTTCTTCGCATGTAGACGGAATGCATCTAGTGAAAAAACGTGCAAAGAAAGGGCTCCCTTTCTCCTTTTTTAGGCGACGCCTATGTTTTTTTAGAGTATTTTCGCTTCAGGAATTCGCTTGTTTTCCGGTTGCTGCGAAAACGCCTAAGTGCAGTTTTACTACTGCGAAATAATTCTATACACCGCCGTTTCCTCACCAACATTGTTCAATGGGTGTTCCAATAAAAAAAGCCCCTTCTGTTAAAGTGTTCGTGGCATCTTCCATGCGTTACCTCTGATTGCTTCGACTAACTGCGTCATGCTCTTACATTCCACGCATGACGAATGTTCTATCCCTTCTATATTTGTTCGCGTGTTTACATGCGAGGAGCCTGTTTGTGGGCTGCTATGCTATGAGCGAAATGTGAGTCGTACAGGTACAATGATAAAAGGTAAACTGTTTGGATAAACGGCCCCCATGGAGAGCAAGAATTTTAGGCCCATGTCCAAAAGAAAATTCTCGAATCATTGCTGCTCGCGCATTAGTCCAATTTTTAGAGGAATCAGCAATATCACAAATGTAAGACATCCGAAAAAATTTTGTTCGCGTTATTGTTGACCGGTATGCCTGGCTACATGATTCTTGCATATTCGTTTTAGCAGATAATTTTTTGTGAACACATAACTGTAGCAGTTACAGTGCGGCACTTAAGAGACAATTCCCAAATGAGTTATGATAAGCTACGACATTTTAGTGAACTTTTGTGTTGTGTGTGGACATTTGAGTTGAGTGAATAGATGTTATTTGTCAACTTAAGTGTTGCGTGGGCAGATGTTTGCTCTGAAGAACATGAACTGGGTGGGTGAGTGTCGTACTATGTACCTGTGTTTAGCCGTGTGTTTGTTTTCTACTTTGAGACGACAACTACTGTTCAAGGGAAGAGTAGCCGGCGCCATGCATTGGCACCAAGCTCTTCTTAGATACATTTAATACGGTTCACAGAGGTTGCCCACCATTTATGCTTTTCCGCGTTACGTGTTAAATGTGAGCTTCAAAATTTTTCTTCAAATTCTACGACCAACGTTCGCTTACAAAATGTTATTATCTTGTAGTTTTGTTGTTGTTATTTTAGGAGAAAAAATCTCAAATATCACGCTTTGTTCAATATTGCTATAATTTTAGCTTTTTGCTGCGCCTCTATATTAGTAAGAAGTTCCGAACTTTTCAAGGATGTTGTCTCACATAAGATTCACAAATTTGCCAAATATAATTGGCGAAAATGATGTTCAACGTGAACAAAAAATGGAAAAGTCAAGGCTGGTCTCCATAAATGCACAATTTTGAAATTCGATTAAAAAGAAGGCAAGCTTCGATTTTCTTGAAACATTTCGGAATCAAAATGAAGCGGTCTTAAGTATAATCTCTTGCGTACACGAAACAACAAATTAACATAAAAAAGACGAAGAGTTACTTGAAAGTACAGATTTGTACGTTTGCGCATTTGTACTCAGCGTAGTATTGTTCCTGGCGAAAGCAATTATCCGAAAATCTTCGCCTAGATTAGCACTTCAGTCACGTTCTCGTGTGCAACAGTTTCTTCAACCCTAGTGTACGCCGCACATGAGGCAGGCACTGAAGGAAGAGTGGGTCCACGCGGAAAGTGTTCTGGACACGGCATTCACGATCTCCGTCTTTTCTGCCTGGTGGAGGACATTCGACAAGGCTGTGCCATCATTGTGTTTCCCAGTGAAGTTGAAGTGCCTTTTGCTGAGTGTGGAATTGTTCAGAGACACCGATTAACGCTTCACCCACTACAAATTTGTTGTTGACAAAAGTGCCAGGTCGTATCTTGCCCGTGTGCAGTAAAATCTATACGAAACCAAATGGTTTAAAAAACACGTCATCAACTGCGGTAAAACGTTCATAGTATCACTTATAATTGCTACTTTAGAGGCAGCAAAACGGTACCAATTTGTTTCGTTTATTGAGCGTAAAAGCTTTCTGGAGGCAACCGTTGCAAGCGTCTTACCTCAATACATTTGTTAGGAGAAAGGAAATTCAGTGTGCAACTTATTACAACAGTTGTACAGTCTACAAAATTGTAGAAGTAGGTTATGCCGGTTGTAACCCATATGAACTTCAGAACAGCATATTTAGTCCCCGCACCACAACGAAGAATGTGCAGTCGAAAAGTGAAGTTTGATGTATCAAGCATTGTCAGGGGGAGAAAAACTTTCGTATTAGCCGTTCGTTCAGGAGCCTCATTCTCTTACTTGCCTAATTGAACTTTACTGAATGCGGTAACTACTGACTTCGTTTTCTATACCCCTGATTTCAGACATCCGGTGCTGCCACCTACACATTATCTAGGTTAGCTATGAACCCAGCAGCCCAAGAGAAAGCGCGGCAAGAAGTTCTCGCCGCTACAAAGGACTGTTCTGGGTCGTTCCCTGCGCACATTCATGATCAACTACACTACGTGAGAGCCTGCATCAAGGAAGCACTTAGGTGGGTGTGAATTAAAAAGTACCAAGACAGCTCCACTCCGTGAAAGCCGTCGAAACAGCGAAGATGATGACCCCTTTCATCAGGCTATTGAATTTCTATGGTTTGCTAGCCTTTTCTAAGTATTTTTGCGTTGTATCATTGTTCTGTATTTGTTACTCTATGATTAGCTATGTGATGGTAGTAGGGCTTCAATATACGATTGCATCTGCTGTCACCTCTTTCGTCAGGCATTGCAATGGCCTTAACCAAGCAGGTTTAAATTTTTTTTAATTTACTGGAGGGCAAATTCTTGCTCAAGCGTTAAGCCATGCCTCCCCAAAGATGGCGGCTGCGGCCGCCATCTTAGTAGCGGCGCGATAACCCGTCAGCGTTTAGCAAAGGAAAGGGAGTGTTTTCCTCACACTCCCGACAAGTTTCACTCGGCAACTTTTTCAAGTCGGATACTGCTGCGTGACCGTCAGTGTGTTACTAGTTTTTCTTAGTATCATTACGTATGCAGTTGTACAGCGCAGAATACAGAACCAATGACGAAGAAGCGAACACGAATGTCTTTCGTCCTCTATTATGTGCTGTACACTTCGATACGTTATAAATAAAGACTAACTAGCCCGTCTTTCTG
The DNA here is from genome assembly GCA_030522465.1 of Rhipicephalus appendiculatus. Taxonomy (NCBI): domain Eukaryota; kingdom Metazoa; phylum Arthropoda; class Arachnida; order Ixodida; family Ixodidae; genus Rhipicephalus; species Rhipicephalus appendiculatus. The sequence continues at coordinate 52,590 of JALIZH010011177.1, forward strand.
TTCTGTTGTTTACTTTTTATAAATTGAAATCGTGGAAAATTTCATTGCGGATCAAGCCACGACTACTCATCTCTATGTGTCACTTTTGTCGGCAACAATAATCTTTTATTTTATAATTTAAGTAGCATTTACACTAACAGATAAAAGCCATTTAATCTATAAGTGGGCGCCTTCAGAAAAGAGACTGTTCCGAAATTTTAGAAGGGCAAAAGCTGGCTTCACATTCGTTGGCAAGGCGTTGCGAGAGCTTCCACTCCAGAATATATTTTAAGGCGAAAGCCTTTAATGTCTCATGCTCACGTCCGTCCGCTGCCCGTCCGGCCTCCGTCCGTCCGTCCGTCCACACACCCACTACGCATGCGCCAACCCATTAAAACAAATAAAAAACCTCCTCTCCACCTCTCTCTCCTCTAGGCATCTCTCCCCGCGGAGGCCACACCCTCACTGCGCATGCGCGTCCCCTCCCTCTCTCCCCTCCTACGCTCCCCCCTTTCACCACTCCTACGCTCCCCCCTCTCTCCTCTAGGCATCCCTGCCCGCGGCGTCCACACCCCCCACTGCGCATGCGCGTCTTCCCCTCTCCTACGCTCCCCCCTCTCTCGCCTCGTGACGCCGACGCAAGCAGCGTCTGCTAGCGAGTTTCTTGGTTGAAAAAACCGACTGCTCGCGCTGCACAACCGTTCACTGGCCACCCCGTATATATGGCAATGGATCTTGACCTGCAAGGTGGTGCCGGTGGGAGATTTCTCCTGTGCGTTGTCGAACGATAAAAAATTCGCAGCGTGCGCGTTAACTAAAAGCGGACTGCGGGTCTCTGTGTCCAGTCCGAGTCTTCAGTCTCTCATTGCCCATTAGCAGCGATTGGGATGTTCCAGTAGGAAACACCGGTCCATCACTGCGTGCTTTGCGCCCCCCCAGGTTTCTCTCCTGTGCAACGCTGCGATGAGCGCCAGCGTCAACGCCGCCGCCAGTGTAAGCGTTAGCGCCCGCTGCTTCGCATCTACACATGGTTCCCTTTAGCGGGAGATGGTGTAATCTTTAAGGCGAAAGCCTTTAATGTCTCATGCTCACGTCTGTCCGGTGTCCCTCCGGTGTCCGTCCGTCTGTCCGTCCGTCCGTCTGTCTGTCCGTCTGTCTGTCTGTCTGTCTGTCTGTCTGTCTGTCTGTCTGTCTGTCTGTCTGTCTGTCTGTCCGTCCGTCCGTCCGTCCGTCCGTCCGTCCATCCATCCGTCCATGTCCCTCCGTCCGTCCGTCCATGCGACCTCTGACACGGAGCCAGGTGGCCGCCGGGATGCGCAGACGGACGCCGGTCGCGCCGGACTCTATAGCACTCGCGCTTTGCTTGCGTAGCATCGCTGTGGCCAGAGTTTGCAATCATTCTGTCCGACGCCGTCTCAATGGACCCAGGCGTTCACGGAATACACTTTCCAATTGACAAAGGGTCCGTCAATTTAAGAGCTGGAACGCAGATGGCGTTTGCACGATGCGCAAAGCGCGAGAAAATACTAACGCATGCGAACGGAGGAAGATGAGTCTCGCGTCTCTCTGCGATTCGCGGTAAAAATTAAAGAAAACACGCACCCATTCGGTTTGTGTCTTATCCCACTGAGAGTGTAAAAGAAAAAAGACATGGCATAATCAGTGCAATGGCCACACGCTTTCGCCGAACACACTTTGGAATGTACAAAGTGTCCTTCAATTTTTTTAGGAGCGAAGCTCCTTAGGCCCGCACCCCGCCGTCGCCATCGCCGTTGAAGTTCCCTGCAACATAGATGCGGTGCCGGCGCAAAAAGAAAATGAAACGCCGCGTGCGCCAAACGCCGAGCGGTTTAGTTCTAGCGCACCAGGAATTCGAGGTTAAAATAAAAGAAATAAGCTCTATGCACAACTGGTTATTATGGTCGTCTTCACTTTCACCACCTTTATTGTGAATTGTGAATTGACAACCATCGTTCTAGCCAGGGGCGTAGCCAAAAATATTTTTCGGGGGGGGGGGGGGCACATCCATGAAATGGTCATTTTTCGCTCTGTATGCCATGGCGAAAAAAAATTTCGGGGGGTGGGGGGAGGCACGGGCCCGGTGTGCCACCCCCCTCGCTACGCCACTGGTTCTAGCCCACTACGGGCGCTTTCTCGAAGGTAGTAGCAGACGCTCTCCCCACCCAGCGCGGGCGGGGAGAGCGTCTGCTACTGCCTACTGCCTAAGAAAAAAAAAGAAAATTACACCATCTCCCGCTAAAGGGAACCATGTGTAGATGCGAAGCAGCGGGCGCTAACGCTTACATTGACGGCGGCGTTGACGCTGGCGCTCATCGCGGCGTTGCGCAGAAGAGAAATCTGGGGAGGCACAATCACGCAGTGATGGACTGGAACCTACTGGAACATGCCAATCCCTCCTAATCGGCAATGAGAGACAGAAGACTCCGATTGGACACAGAGACCCGCAGTCGGCTTTTAGTTGACGAGCGCGCTGCGAATTTTTATCCTTCGACAACGCACAGGAGAAATCTCCCACCGGCACAACCTTGCAGGTCAAGATCTAGTGCCTATATATACGGGGTGGCCAGTGAACGGTTGTGCAGCGCCAGCAGTCGGTTTTTTGAATCAAGAAACTCGCTAGCAGACGCTCCCTGCGTCGGCGTTGAACGGTTGTGCAGAGCGAGCAGTCGGTTTTTTAGGAGCGAAGCTCCTTAGGCTGGCACCCCGCCGTCGCCGTCGAAGCTCCATGGCACGTGCCAGCTGTGGCGTCTCCCCCTCACGCGAAAGGTAAATGAGCTTTATGAGCGCTGGAACGCGGATGGCGTCTGCACGATGCGCAAAGCGGGAGAATACTAACGCATGCGAAACGGAGGCAGATTAGTCTCCCTCTCCCTCTTTCTCCGGCTCTGCCCTCTTTCTCCGACTCTGCCCTCTCGCCTCAAACCGGCGAACGCGTGAAACTTCACCCTGTCGTCAGCCCAGTGGTAAGTCCGTTAGCTGGACAATGAAACGCCGCGCTTGCCGAACGCTGCGTGCGTCCCATTTCTAAGGAGCTTCGCTCATCGGTTGTATTTGTACACGGAACAACTGCTAGTTTTTCAATCTTGAAACTGCTAGCAGACGCTGCCTGCGTCGGCGTTGCGAGGCGAGAGAGTGGGAGCGTAGGAGAGGAGAGAGGGGGGAGGGGATGCGCATGTGCAATGGGGGTGTAATCGCCGAGGGAGGGTTGCCTAGAGGAGAGAGGGGGGAGCGTACGAAAGGAGAGAGAGGGGGGAGGGGACGCGCATGTGCTGTGGGAGTGTGGTCGCCGAGGAGAGGGATGCTTAGAGGAGAGACACAGGGGAAGGAGGCGCGCATGCACAGTGGGGGTGTGGACGGCGCGGTGAGGGATGCCTGGAGGAGAGGGGGAAGCGTAGGAGGAGAAAGGGGGAGGGGACGCGCATGCGCAATGGGTGTGTAAACGCCGCGTGAGGGATGCCTAGAGGAAAGAGAGTCGGAGCGTAGGAGAGGAGGTACGTGGAGAGGGTTTGCGCATGCGCAGTAAGGGTGGTCACGCCGCACACCACCACCACCGGATTGAACTTCGCCATAACATGCTTCACATTTAAAAATGTACATAGTCGTATGCGTCCCATTTCTAAGAAGCTTCGCTGATCGGTTGTATTCGTACACGGAACTGCTATTCTTTAGGGGCGAAGCTCCTGAGGGGCGAGGCTTGTCCGTCCACGTCCACGTCCACGTACGCGGTGGCCTTTGTCATGGGGCAATGCGTGGTTAACAAAAGGTTAAGAAGAAGAAAATAAATGTCTGTTAACCAGAACAAAATAAAAGGTCACAACACCGTAATAACACAGACATTTAAGCACCCATCATTCGAAGCATATGAGAAAAAAGAGGCCTAACAATGGACTAATAGCAATCTTAATTGTGACGGAACAATATAAAGCACCTACAAGCTCAAACCCTTTATAGTTATCGGCGACATCAACGTAGATATTATGGACCTTAGGACCTAGCTTTGTCGTCGACTCTTTATGTCACTTTATGTCAATTATGTCACTCAATTTGCATTATATGGGCCAACGCCCGGGAGACGCACGGCTACTTACCCATACGATACCCAGAGCTTCGCCCACTCGTCATGATTCACTTCGTCGAGATGCGTGGATTTTTAACCTCCTTGACCTCAACGAGCCTATCTCTCCACTCTCGGTGAGGCGCAGCCTTTTCCCCTTCCTACCGGGTTTCACTCGCGCCACACCGCACGCACTCGCAAAAAGAAAAGACTGTTACAGTACGGGCAGCAAGGCGCAAAATTTAACAAGTCATCACCATCAACAATGCAGCACAACCGAAAGCTCATCGATCGCCATACTGCTTACATACATCACTGCGCATGCCACCGCCTCACGTTGGAGACACTAGGTGCTCTGCACATTACAAAGTGTATTCTGAAAGGCATAGCGCACCGTTTGCGGTCAGTACCCACAGAGGAACTCGCTTCGCCTTTCGAATGCGGGAAGAGGGGAGAGCACTCAGCGGCGGCCTTCACTGCCGGGCGAGTAATTGCCATACGCAAATCTCAAAGAACGACTCAAAACCATCTTTGACCGGCATTCAGTACTGGGTCACAATAACTGGGACAGCTTCCTCCCTTTCGTTTCCTTTGTATATAAAATCGAGTGGGGTAGCGTTCTTGGTAAGCCATACTTCGAAACCTCTCGGCAAGTTCCGCATGTTGATCATTATATTCAGCGCGTGGTATACACTATCGTAACAGTAGCCACCTAACCGGCGATATTAAGGCGAAAGCATTTAATGTCTTATGCTCACGTCCGTCCGTCCGTCCGTCCATCCCTCCATCCGTGCCCTGACACGGTGCCAGGTGGCCGCCGGGGCGAGCCAACGGACGCCGGTCGCGTCGGTTGCGCCTCGTGTCGGACTTTGCAGCGCTCGTACTTTGGTTGCGTAGCGTCGCTGTGCCCAGCGTGCCCACTCATGCAAGAAGGGAGACGAGCGCATCGCGTTCCATTCTGACCGACCCCGTCTCAATGGGCACAGGCGTTCGCCGAACACACTTTTGATTTTACAAAGTGTCCTTCAATTTTTTCGGTCTGAAACTGAATGGGAGTATTTTTTTTATTTCTCGAACGCGGTAATATCTCTAGCATTAATGTTTATTAACATGACTATTTTGTTATTTTTGTTTTTAGATTCCATCCCATCATACCAGGTGTGACCAGGAAAATAAACCACGACGTTGTAATGTCAGGTTACTGCATACCCGCCAATGTAAGTACGAATAACGTCAGTTATATACGGAAAAGAGTGCATTCCTAATAGTAGATGTTTATTAGCTTACGTGTACATGTTTCAAGTGCGAGGGGGAAAACTTGACAATATATATGCTGCAGTCCTCCACTTCAGTTTTCTCTCCTAACTATTTTTGGCCTACTAAATTTACTGCCTAGGAATTAGTGTCTGTTACCCACGTCTACTCAGCAGGTTGAGTACAGTACCCGAGCACGAGACCCCGGTTATCCTGAGAAATTATTCCGAGGACGTTCACGGAAATTTGCGACTGTCAATACCCTTATCAAAAGGTGCCTCCATAAACAGGAGACTGTAGATATCAGCTACAGGATTTGTTGACACTTATTGACGTTTGATGAAAGGACAACAAAGATAATTAAAAATGCGGTAAGCTCGCATTAAGTCGCGGAAAGCTTGGCATAGCACAGTTGGTCGATCCTTAAGCATTTAGGCCAACGTCGGTTCCTGCTATGTGGTAACTGGTTGTTCCTAGGTTTTGCTAAGTTGTAAGTAGGTTTTGCTTGAGGACAGACCATCTTCGCTTGGCCAAGCTTTGTGTGCATTGGTGGAAACTTCCCGCATTTTTCTTTAGTGGAGGCAGTGTCAATCTTCCTGCATGTTTTTTAAAGATGATAGTCTTTCTTGGGATACTCAAACGCAAAAATTTTGGTCTGTTTGTCTGTCTGTCTGTCGGAAACCCGATTCAGCTACTCGGCCAAAGTTTAACTTCTGAACGTCCAGCAATCTTGAAGTGGTGTTCGCGTTCATATTTGTGAACATATTCGATCAAAAAGCAAATACTACGTATTCCTGAGGCGCAGCATTAATATGTAAGTGTCAGGACGTGTGTTCTTTATTAGAAAATACATAGGTACGCAATTCTAAAGACCCTAGTGTTTTTTAGGCTGTCTCAGGCAAGGCAAAACATAGTAGTAAGGCCGGCACAAGACTATCGTCTTTCGACGACATTTTTAAATGCGAATGCATTTCTTAGTCGGGCTATGTCAGGCATCCGGCGGCGGCGTCCGCGCGTCGGCAGGTGTTATCTCTCCGCTTTCACTCCCTCTCCCATAGCAACAGCTGCGGGCGCGCGCGCTTATCCTCGCCCCTAGCAACCTGAGCAGGTGGGCGGAGTAGCGGAGAGTGAGTGGAGAGGAGGAGCGCGCTCTGGTGCGTGAGGGCGCTCGCATCGCGGGAGCTCGGCGGAGCTATATATGAAAAAAAAACAAAAAAAGGAAAAAAAAGCAAAAAAAAGGGGGCGCTGCGCCGTGCTCCCGACCGGGCTGCAGAAATTAGGCGCCTTTTCTTTCTTCGAACCACAACCACCATATATAAATGGAGTGAAGCGCGCGCGAAATGCATTCGCATTTCCTCACGATTCCCTTCGGGGAGGTGGGGGGGCATTTTTTAAAGACGATAGTCTTTCTTGGGATACTTCTTCGCAGATATTTTGGTCTGTCCGTCTGTCTGTCTGTCCGTGACCCGCTTCAGCTACTCAGCCAAAGTTGAACCACTTTCTCAGCGCCCAGCCATCTTGCACAAGTATTTTTGTTCATACTTGTGAACATTGTCGATCAAAAAGCAAATGTTACGCATGTCTGAGGAGCAACGTCAATACATAAGTAGTCTCTGGTATGTTTCTTTATAAGAAAATACATAGATACGTAATTATGAAGACCCCAGCGTTTCTTAGGCTGCGCTCAAAAAAGCGATGCTATGCACGAAAAAGCCCTCGGCCGACGATATGTTGCTGCTGGGTTCTGCACAAGGTGATGTTTCTCGACAGCACTGCCAGATGGCGTCCATGTCTCACGCAGCGGGCAGTGGCCCTGGGTTCTGCACAAGGTGATGTTTGTCGACAGCACTGCCAGATGGCGTCCATGTCTCACGCAGCGCCTCCTCTATTTTATCAAGGCCAGCCAGATGCGGCCGATTCAACATAGAGAAAGCGCTGTCTGAGGCAAGGCAAAACATTGTCGTACTGCCGGTAGAAGACTATCGTCTTTCGACGACATTTGCAGCGAAGCACGCAGATACGCGGCCAATTTTTAGATGTGAAGCATCTTATGGCGAAGCTTAATCCGGTGGTGGTGTGCGGCGTGGCCTCCCTTACTGCGCATGCGCAAACCCTTTAAAAAAATAAAAATAAAAAAACCTCTCCTCCCCCTCTCTCTCCTCTAGGCATCCCTCCCCGCGGCAACCACACCCTCACTGCGCATGCGCCTCCCCTCCTCTCTCCCCCTCCTATGCTCCCCCCCTCTCTCCTCTAGGAATCCCTGTCAGGGCTCCCACTGCGCATGCGCGTCCCCCCTCTCTCACCTCTCCTACGCTCCCCCCATCTCTCCTCTAGGCATCGCTGCCCACAGCGTCCACACCCCACTGCGCATGCGCGTCCCCCCCCCTCTCTCTCCTCTCCTACGCTCCCCCCTCTCTCGCCTCGTGACGCCGACGCAGGCAGCGTCTGCTAGCGAGTTTCTTGGTTGAAAAAACCGACTGCTCGCGCTGCACAACCGTTCACTGTCCATCCCGTATATATGGCAATGGACCTTGACCTCCAAGGTGGTGCCGGTGGGAGATTTCTCCTGTGCGTTGTTGAACAATAAAAATTCGCAGCGTGCGCGTTAACTAAAAGCGCACTGCGGGTCTCTGTGTCCAGTCGGAGTCTTCTGTCTCTCATTGCCCATTAGCAGCGATTGGCATGTTCCAGTAGGAAACACCGCTCCATCACTGCGTGCTTTGCGCCTCCTCAGTTTTCTCTCCTGCGCAACGCTGCGATAGCGCCAGCGTCAACCCCACGGCCAGTGTAAGCGTTAGCGCCCGCTGCTTCACATCTACACATGGTTCCCTTTAGCGGGAGATGGTGTAATGTTTTTATATGAATAAGCCAGAGAGTGTCAGTGTTAGACCCAAGCCTGAAGGAAGTTCGGAGCTGGGCGGCTGTCCTTATTTCTTTAGTTTTCGCTTTCTTTGTCCCTTTCGTTTTCTCTCTTCTGTCTATTTTTCTGCCTTTTTGTCTCTGTTTTCTCTATTCTTTCTTTTTCTCGTTCTGCCTCTTTCTATCATTAGTTCTCTTTCGTTCCTTTATTTGTCTCACTCTCTCTCTATTTCTCGCTTGCTTCCTCTTTTTTTCTATTTTTTTCCTCTCTCTTTCTATTTCTTTCCCTCTCTTTCTTTGATCCGCTCTCTTTCTCCTTCTCCATTTCTTTCTCTCCGTTTATCTCTTTCTCACTCTTTATATGCTGTTTTACTCTCTCCCCTCCTACTTTCCGTCCCCATCCTCACATCTCTCCTCCTCCCCCCTCACTTCCCTTTCCTACACCATTTCTATACGATACCGCAAAAAGCTATGCTATGTTTCGTCGGCGTGCCTGGATATATGAGTTGTTAGGACTCTCGCCTACGGATCATGGGTATGCAGGTTAGAATCCAGCTGTCTCGTGAGGAATTAAGTGGTGTTTTCGACCCGTCTGTTGCCTTCTATTTTTTTAGTGGACCAGCAGTGATTAGTGGGATTAGCCCAATTTCTGAGGCACACACCCGTCAATGGGGATGAAAGTGTTTGGGGGACGACAGACATCTTACGCCGAGCTAGGACAACTTCGCTGTTAGAAAAAAATTACACCATCTCCCGCTAAAGGGAACCATGTGTAGATGTGAAGCAGCGGGCGCTAACGCTTACACTTGCGGCGGCGTTGACGCTGGCGCTCATCGCAGCGTTGCGCAGGAGAGAAAACTGGGGAGGCGCAAAGCTGGCAGTGATGGAGCAGTGTTTCCTACTGGAACATGCCAATCGCTGCTAATGGGCAATGAGAGACAGAAGACTCCGACTGGACACAGAGACCCGCACTCCGCTTTTAGTTAACGCGCACGCTGCGAATTTTTAGATGTGAAGCATCTTATGGCGAAGCTTAATCCGGTGGTGGTGGTGGTGGTGGTGGTGGTGGTGGTGGTGTGCCGCGTGCCCACCCTTACTGCGCATGCGCAAACAGTTAAAGAAAAAATGAAAATAAAAAACCTCCTCTCCCCCCTCTCTCTCCTCTAGGCATCCCTCCCCACGGCAACGACACCCTCACTGCGCATGCGCCTCCCTTCCTCTCTCCCCCTCTTACACTCCCCCCCTCTCTCCATCCCTGCCCGCGGCGTCTAACTCCCCTGCGCATGCGCGTCCCCCCTTCTCTCTCCTCTCTTACGCTCCCCCCTCTCTCCTCTACGCATCCCTGCCCACGGCGTTCACACTCCCACTGCGCATGCATGTCACCCCCCTCTCTCTCCTCTCCTCCGCTTCCCCCTCTCTCGCCTCGCGACGCCGACGCAGGCAGCGTCTGCTAGCGAGTTTCTTGGTTGAAAAAACCGACTGCTCGCGCTGCACAACCGTTCACTGGCCATCCCGTATATATGGCAATGGATCTTGACCTCCAAGGTGGTGCCGGTGGAAGATTTCTCCTGTGCGTTGTTGAACAATAAAAATTCGCAGCGTGCACGTTAACTAAAAGCGGAGTGCGGGTCTCTGTGTCCAGTCGGAGTCTTCTGTCTCTCATTGCTCATTAGCAGCGATTGGCATGTTCCAGTAGGAAACACTGCTCCATCACTGCCTGCTTTGCGCCTCCCCAGTTTTCTCTCCTGCGCAACGCTGCGATGAGCGCCAGCGTCAACGCCGCCGCCAGTGTAAGCGTTAGCGCCCGCTGCTTCACATCTAAACATGGTTCCCTTTAGCGGGAGATGGTGTAAGTTTTTTATTGTTCAACAACGCACAGGAGAAATCTCCCACCGGCACCACCTTGGAGGTCAAGATCCATTGCCATATATACGGGATGGCCAGTGAACGGTTGTGCAGCGCGAGCAGTCGGTTTTTTCAACCAAGAAACTCGCTAGCAGACGCTGCCTGCGTCGGCGTCGCGAGGCGATAGAGGGGGGAGCGTAGGAGAGGAGAGAGAGGGGGGTGACACGCATGCGCAGTGGGAGTGCGAATGCCGTGGGCAGGGATGCGTAGAGGAGAGAGGGGGGGAGCGTAGGAGAGGAGAAAGAGGGGGGGACGCGCATGCGCAGGGGGGGAGTTAGACGCCGCGGGCAGGGGATGGAGAGAGGGGGGGAGTGTAAGAGGGGAGAGAGGAAGGGAGGCGCATGCGCAGTGAGGGGTGTGGTTGCCGCGGGGAGGGATGCCTAGAGGAGAGAGAGGGGGAGAGGAGGTTTTTTATTTTTATATTTTTTAACTGTTTGCGCATGCGCAGTAAGGGTGGGCACGCGGCACACCACCACCACCACCACCACCGGATTAAGCTTCGCCATAAGATGCTTCACATCTAAAACGAGTAACAAGGAACCGTCTGGCTATATGCACGGTCTAAGACCAAATATTCGGCACAGTTCAACATAGAGCGGACAGTACGGTGATCGTAGCAGAGGCTTGGGCCCGTTATTGCGAGAATGCCTGCAGGCGCAGTGACAGTTTTAACGTGACGGCGTTAAGAGAGAGAGAAAACATTTTATTAAAATAAAAAATGGAGACCACGCATGGGAAGCGAACCCTAGTCCGGGTTCCCTATGACGATCTCGGCGACCACCCGGGCCCGTTGAACCAAGGCCTGGCTAACCTCGGGAGGTCGTTTCGCAGAAATTCTAGAGTCGGCGTCGACGTATTTGGTTATATGAGCGATAAACCTGCGCTGTCCGTGAGTGAGAATTCGAGATAGGTGCAAATGTATATATAACAAAAGGGTGGGACAGGGAAGTGAGGGCGACGAGGAGAGATGTGAGGGTGAGGAGCATGGAAACGAGTAGGGGTAGGGCGTAGCATAGCACAGCCGTGCATAGTATACTATAGCAGGTAGGTGAAAAGGGGAAATGAATGTGAGGAGGAAAGATGAGAGGGTCAGGTGGAAAAAAAGGGAACCCTGTGTAGATGCGAAGCAGCGGGCGCTAACGCTTACACTGGCGGTGGCGTTGACGCTGGCGCTGATCGCAGCGTTGCGCAGGAGAGAAACCTGGGGAGGCGCAAAGCACGCAGTGATGGAGTGGTGTTTCCTACTGGAACATGCCAATCGCTGCTAATATGCAATGACAGACAGAAGACTCCGACTGGACACTGAGACCCGCAGTCCGCTTTTAGTTAACGCGCACGCTGCGAATTTTTATTGTTCAACAACGCACGGGAGAAATCTCCCACCGGCAGTACCTCGCAGGTCAAGATCCAGTGCCATATATACGGGGTGGCCAGTGAACGGTTGTGCAGCGGGAGCAGTCAGTTTTTTCAACCAAGAAACTGGCTAGCAGACGCTGCCTGCGTCGGCGTCGCGAGGCGGAAGAGGGGGGGGGGGGAGGAGGAGTTTTTTTTTTTAAAGGGTTTGCACATGCGCAGTAAGGGTGGTCACGCCGCACACCAACACCAACGGATTGAACTTCGCCTTAAGCTGCTTCACATCTAAAACGAGGAGCAGACGTGCCAAGGCGTCATAACTCAATATTTTTTTTACCGCAATGGACGCTGAGCAGACTTTTAGCTTGGAGCGCCAGTGCGCGCTTGACCGCGAACGCGAGCGTCGCTGAACCTGAAGGACAGGCGAATCCCTGCTCCACTTCCTACAGCTTTCCCGTTGAGCGAAGCTGAACACATTATCTTCCTTTGGCCTACTGTCGCCGTAGTTACGACGGCAAAGGCCCTAATGACACCTTTTCTTATATTGTCTTCTCCTTGTGATATGCAGCCCGAAGGTTGTGAAAGAAATAGCCCCATTTTCTCTCATCAATATCGCCCTAGGCGACGAGATGAGTACAGCCTGTGCTTTATATCTCTAGCTTTATTAGGTGCAGCATGACGAGCCACACCATTACGTTACCAGCCACCCTCACATACCGTGGCATTTGTTTTTAGGCAATTATGTCACTATTCCTTGCAATACCGAAATGTATTCAATTGATGATGGTTATAACAAAGTGAATACCATTTTTCAGACAGTATTACGGACTCAGCCATTTGTTGCTGGAAGACTGGAGGAAAATTTCACACGGGCATCCGAATTCCTACCCGAAAGGTGGCTGCGGTCAAGCGACGATAATTCGCACGAGACAAATGATGGCACTTGGCAGTTGCACCCTTTCGCCTCTCTCCCGTTCAGCATTGGACCCAGAATGTGCATAGGCAGAAGAGTCGCCGAAATGGAGATCACCATTCTTGTAGCCAAGGTATGTTTGAAGGATTTCGCCCATGCTAAGTAAATGCCCAGCGCAAATGGAGCTTGAATAACTATGCTTGTCTATATGATATATGAGAAGTGGAGTTCAATGACCAGGATTTGGAGAAATGTGCATACACTCTAAGAAAAAGTCGAATATTTTGGGAGTATTTCTGCTACACAACAATAATCATCATCTGGCTTGCTCACGTTTCCTCTCTTGAAAACCCGTCTCTCGGCACATTCCTGTCAAGAATGCTATGTCACGCCGATAACGCGCGTGGCGTTCGTGACCGGGAAGTGCCGGCACGGTGGTGATAACGCGAAGAAAGTACGCAGGGTAGATGACGATTATATTTGTGTAGCAAAAAGACACCCTTTTTACTCGATTATTTGTTAGAGTGTATAACGCCATCTCTCGTCGGTGGCAGCGGTGGCCTGCCTTAACTGAATGGCAAATAGGTGAAAAAAAACAGCTCTGACGAAAAAAGCTAGTTAGCGAAAACGACTGCCGTATCTCTACAGCGGAGACATTAGAACATTCTGTTAAAATTTCAGTGTCGCACTACAAACCGCGTGGCTTCCCAGAGTGTTTAATATTTCACACTGGGGTCCGATGTGTTTCTTGTGGGCGGTGTTCAATTGCCCTGGCAAGCCACACGCTTTGTAGTGAGAGAATGCAATTTTACCACAATGTTCTGGTAGGTACTTGCTGTGTAGAACCCGGAGTCGCGTTTGGTGACTAGCTTTTTTGGAGAGATATACATTTTTTCCCGCCTTTTTCCCGTTCGTTTACGGCAGGACGCCGTTGCTGCCGCCGAGAGATGGTGCCACGTACAGACGTCTCCAAATACACGTACAGACATCCCCAAATTGATCATTTTCGTGCTGTACCCAATGTGATGTTCCCAAATCCTGAGAATAGTCGGTAAAGCATAAGCTATGTTTCACAGAAATAATATCCCTAGAATTATCCTAAAGGGAGCTTTTTTTGATTACCCCCGAAATTTAAAGCTGCTGCTAGTGCTGTTCATCCTTGCTATTGTCGGGTGGGGCATTACTTGGTCGAATCAAGCAGCTGATTCGAAAGTGAAAAAATCACAGCATATCCACGAAGTGAATGATGGTGAGTGGGCGAAGCTCGGAGGGATCATTCGGGTAACCGTGAATCCCACCGTACATTGCCCACTCGATCATGCAAAGACGTGACAACGCGTGTCACGTCTTTGCATGATCCTGGGTGTTCGATCGTGAGCTGGGCACGACCGTCGCCGACTTGTGTTCCGGGCGCTCCCAGCCTCAGCGACAACGCCATTTCGCGTTCCACGACAGAGGAAGACGATGCCACCTACTCAGACGCCGAAGTCCACACCAGTGCTCGATGCAACGCCTCGCCTCCGCATGCATCGCCACAGAACACTGCTGTGAGTTGTGAAAGCCAAGCGTCCTTGGCTATGGGTTGTGCCGCCGTGAGTACCGGAGCCGCCGCATGCTCCGCAGATACCGGCTGCCCTGGTTTCGCGACTCCGAACGAAAGAGACAGCGCGCCAAGAGCGAGCCACTTTTCTTATTATAACAGCGCCATCTATCATCTTTAATTGTCAACTATACTAAAACCACTAACGCCATCTAGTGATATTTCCAAGGGCATATACACACAACGCCATCTAGTGAGCAATTCTTAAATCTAGAGCTGGCTACATACTACTACTACTACTACTACTACTACAGAGGAGGGAACGACCCACACCCTGATGAGCTTCGCCCCCAGAACCACTAACGCCATCTAGTGATATTATTTCCAAGGACATATACACACAACGCCATCTATTGAGCAATTCATAAACTAGAGGTGGCTACATACATACTACAACTACTGCAGAGGAGGGAACGACCCACACCCTGAGGAGCTTCACCCCTGAAAAACAACAAGGATTCATTTTTATTGAGAACAAGATTTTTCCTACAGTTATACGTACGCAACCCACCCGGTTTTTGTCTACAAGACTTACACGTTATAACACATATCGAATTTAAGTTAACGCTCTAGTTAGAGACTTCGCTGAGGCTTGCCGTAGTGTAAAGGGGGTTCAAAAGTTCGCAGGCCACTATTCCATGTATTTCTATGGTAGCGTGGCCTGTAAACTTTTGACCAGCACTGTACTTCACCACATTAAACTGCTGAAACACACAAGCGTCCAGATACATAAAACAAATATAAAACGCTCAAGAATTTTATGTTGTCCGCCGCGGTGGAGCAGTGGTTATGGTGCTCGGCTGCTGACCCGAAGGTCGTGGGTTCGATCCCGGCCGCGGCGGTCACATTTCGATGGAGGTGAAATGGTAGAGACCCGTGTACAGTGCGATGTCAGAACACGTTAAAGAACACCATATGGTCGAAATTTTCGAAGCCCTCAACTACGGCGTCTCTCATAATCATATCGTTGTTTTGGTACGTAAAGCCCCAGATATTATTATTATTATTAGAATTTTATGTTATGTAGAATACGGTTATCATTATATCAAATGTAGGAAGGTACCTGCCCCTGAGGGATGGTACGTACTAAAAGAAACGTGAGAAGTTACCGAGAATACTAACCGCAAAATTTCCTCAACTTTTCACTGCTTTCTTTTACGCTCATTGACATGTTTCTGTCAGTAGACAGCGCTTGCGCTGCCGTTCTTTCCAAACCCACTGCCTGAATTGCGAGTGCGGCTTGATCTACACAACTGGTCCTGGTAGCCATTTTTACTTAGCGATAGCAACAATTCGGGCGTTCCAGGCGTATCTAGGTTGCCAGTGACCACCACCGTTGGACTGGCGGGTGGTAGACGGTAGACGGAGAGAAAACATTGGTTATTCATTCCCCTCCCCCGGTGTAGAGTAGCAGGCTAGAGCATGCTATCGCTCAGGCCGACCTCTCTGCCTTTCTGTAAATAAACCTCTCTCTCTCTCTTGGCTATTCAATATAATAAACTTTTCATCGCTTGAAAATTACATCTTGCCCTGAACTTGTACCTTATGTCGACATAACTGTAAAGTGCGTCCGAACAGATCTGCGCAACTATTTCTGTTTGATGAGGAGCCAGATAAGCGACGCAGTAGAGAACATGTGCGTGTCGGGTGTTAGTGACAGGTAATATATGTATCCCGTTATGTGGTTTAGGGCCGTAGCCGAGACGTTATATGGAGGTGGTTAGCGCTGGTAAAGATGAGCACACAAGAAAGACATATTGGGCACATAGGCGCAACTAACAAAATTCACGTTTGATCATTTTACCAGGCTGAATAAAAAAAGAACGTTCCGCAAAGAACGTCAGCGATCACGGGAAATGCTTTGTAATTAGAACACATGGATCCGTTACAGGGAAATGCTTTGTAATTACAACACATGGATCAGTTACAGGGAAATGCTTTGTAATTACAACACATGGATCCGTTACAGGGAAATGCTTTGTAATTACAACGCATGGATCCGTTACAGCGTGCGTAGAAAATGCAATTGTCTGTGGGACAAAGTTACCAAAACTTTACTGATAGGAATATCACCAAAATAACAACTCTGCTGAGTTTCATTTGTTAGACCCGTTAACTTATAGTTGCTTTCACCAAACATAACTGCTTTATCAAAAAAGCACTTAGCATCGGCATTCTTGGCACTCCAGTAGAAGAAAACCATCTGGTGACATTTACTAGCCTTGTTACTATGGTCTTTCAGCCGTTCAGTAATGCATCATCCACTTTTCGCCATGTGCGTGGGTACAGGATTAAGAAGAGGGCAAGTGCGCTCTTCCCCTTATCATGCAGGTTTTAGGGGCGAAGCTCCTTAGGGCTTAGCCTGGTCCAGGGTCCGTCACGCTACACAAAACCGAAACCGAAAATGAACACTTGCCGAACGAAAAACGAATACATACGTGTTAAAATGTGTACATCAATAAAGTATATGACAGCACAATAGATGATCCCCTGCGCCGTCCGTCTCTCCGTCCGTCCGTGCATTTGTCCGTGCGTCCGTCCATCCGTCCGTCCATCTGTCCTTCTGTCTGTCCGTCCATCCGTGCGTCATCCGTGCGTCCATCTGCGCGTCCCTGCGTGCCTCCATCCGTCCATCCGTGCGTCCGTCCGTGCATCCACCCGTCCGTCCGTCCTTGCGGCCGTCCATCCGTCCATCTGTCTGTGCTTCATAGTAGTCGGACTTGAACGTAGACAATATGGACCTTGGGACCTAGCTTCGCCCACTCGTCATCATTCACTTCGTGCAGATGCGTGGATTTTTTTTGTTATAATGGCAGCCGACAACCCCTGTGGTTGCTTGGCAAGAACCGTTTACTTTCCGAATGTTGTAGCCCCAGATTGCCTGGGTCCAAATGCAAGCCGTTGAGCCGAGGACGTCATCACCTCATTTTCAGTTTTGTATACATTGCGAAGCTTCTTTTCTTTTCGCTCTCGACCATTGGAAGGGAGGGGGAGAAGCGCAAGTGAATGCTGCCCCCTTCTTCTTCTCACGCCTCTGACCATGTAACATCGCTCGCAGGACAAGATGGGATAGGTGACACCACGTTTACACTCAAGTTATTTTCTTCTTCTTTTCGCAAGAACTCTTTACCTGCTTAGTGGGATCAGTTTCTTGCAAATATCACAAAGTCTACTAGGCGTGTAGAAAAAATCTGAACATTGTCACGACCGGCTGTTTTCTTTGAGTTGTGTGAAACTCGGAGAGGCACACACTACCAAATGAGATGTACCTAATGTCTGTCGTTTGATATCTAGCGCTTGTTTAAATGCGTTGCTCAGATGTCTCTTGGGTTCACTTGGTTGTCCAGCGGAGAAACCTCCCGAACGATTCCCCTTTCGTTCTTTTCAGTGTAGATAATGTATAGGTTTTATAACACGCTTTCTAACAGAAATTCTAAATTTTCTTCTCTTCTGCAGGTTCTCAAGCGGTACCGAGTGGAAAATCACCACGGCGACATCGGTTTCCTTACACAGTTTTCCGGTAAACCCGAAAGACCAGCGAAGTTCCGCTTCGTCGAACTACAAAACACCGTAGCTTAAGCTCCTATAGTCGGACCCACCTATAACAATACTCAAGCGCCACGAAAATTTCATTGTTACAACCGATAATTGTTATGAAGATGTTACACAAAAAAAAAAAGCAAATAAGGGGGAATGGCAGGTTGTTGTGAGAAAACTATACCATCGGATAGGATAGACAACAGACATTAGTGACAAGAATGACAAAGCTGCCGATTTTTCGGACATGCTTGAAAATTCGGATGCTTTCATGCGACCGCCACAAGCCCCATCGAGCCAATGAATGACAACCTCCGAAGTTTGAGACGCCGAAACTCTTCCAAGAGTCAACGTTTTACTTAACTTGTATGTTTTAACAGAAGCCACCACCGCTTCCGGGCCAGAGCGATTTTTAAGTTAGGTTTGCCGTATTGCTGCAAAGCTATGCGGTCAAGCATACCGCAAATCCGAAGGGGCGCTGGGGTACGTTGGGGTTGTGGCCGGGAGTGCCGCAGCTTGAATTTCTCATTTTCTTCCTTCTTTTCAAGGATTTTTCGTTCCATTACCTTTCTGCGCGGACAACCAACAGCGAGAATTCATTGTTATAACCGATAATGCGGCGTGCAGGCATTGGTGTAAGCGGGTTATTTGACCATAGAAAACATGCAGAAGTCGATGGTGCAGCAGCTTCTCATTGTTATGAACGATATATTGTTAGAACCGGTATCGTTATAAGTGGATTTGACTGTAGTTGAAAAGTTTCGCCTTGGGGGGCTTCACAATCATGAGGGTGATTGCAGAATACATCGGAAAAGAAATGCGTTGGAAAAAGAAGGACAGCCGAGGAACTTTACCCCTTCAGGCGCGAATTATGATGAACTGTCTGCAGATGCGTGAAATCCGCATGGCATGAATGTGAAGCACTCAGTATTACATTACAAGAAATAAAATGAAGGAATGTGTTGTTTTGTGTGAGTGTCAGTAATTAATAGTGAATTTTAGTACTACTTACGTTGCGTCCGTAACCGCATTGCGTACGTAAGAACGCTGCGTTTCGGATAGAGCGCGTGTGCACAAGTCCTGCTCCTGTGCATTATACGAAACGCAGCCTTCTTACGTACGGAACGCCGTTATAGACGCTACGTACGTAGTACTAAAACTTTCGAATCTGTATTAGCGTGTAATTAAATATCTAATTATCAGTCAGCTTGAATCCTCGCATAGAGAGAAATCGAATATTATGCCCAAAAGCATGCGCAGTTGTAATTTTGGGCAAAGAAAAAGATACTCTTGAAGTTGGTCCTGAAACACGGTACGTTGAACGATCTGAACGCGATTGAACGTGATAGCAATATCCTGTCCCTATTGCGTAATTCAATGACTTATTGCATACTATGGGATGGGTAGCATGCTTTAAACCATGAGTAATTATGAGCGGCAAATTTTTTCGAACTTGCTATGCACCCACTACGTTCTCTTAAGGGAATACGAGCAGTAAAGTGTGTGCCTTTTGTAATGGATGGCCGGCTTTGAACCAGGATGTCATTATGACATTCACATGTTCCGACGCCCGATGGCAATGTACGCTTGTACCACGCAATATTACTGCGATATTACATGTTGTATTGCGACGCCTGTATGCAGGACGCGTCTGTTTTTAAAGCATGAAAGTTATTTCCACTGAATTTCCAAGCAGAGGAAGTTATTTTCAAAGTAATTCCAAGCAGATGCGTGGCTGTGTGGTAGAACACCTGCTTGTAACCCAGACGTCCTGGGTTTGATCCTCACTCGGACCCGGAAATTTTAATTACTTATTTTATTTGCATCTCGTTTTTTTCGGTCACAGACAAGATGATGATTTTTCGCTCTCAACCAACGACGCCACCGCCGACGCCGGAATTTCTGTAAAACAAGCTCTTTAACGCTGTCGCGTTAAAAACCAGCAGCTCGAGCTCGTGCTTATGGAGACATGAGCATATGCGCATGAAGGATGGTTTATAAGACGCAGCTTTACATGGCACTACTGTCACTTCGCTCGCGGCAACGCACCCTTCAGTAGCACCATCAGAACCAAACTAGACACTTGCCGGACCACAGAAAGTAGTTCTTTGGGCGTATTTCTCTACTCGGTGGTGAATTTTGGGTCATTTATTATCGTGCGATTGAAGTTGCTAATTCTTTTGACAAAAGCGTGCGAAAGCACAGACTTGTGCTGACCCAGTTTCACATTATCGGCATATGTAGTGGCTGGGCGCGTCCGCCTACAAAAATGGACCTATAAGACCCTTCTCGAGCACGCGCACTCCGAGAAAAAAAATTGTGAGGCTCTTTCTTGTCACATATATAACACCCTTCAAATAAGCACTCTCTCTTGGTAAATCTTGCGTCCCTTGACTGTCCATAAAGAGTTAACGCGACTCTTTACAGAAAGTTAGATATATGTGAGAGTTTATGTGTTGTAGAAAAGAGTCAGAATACTTTCCTTTTTTTTTCTTGAGAGGGCATAAAGGTTGGGATGGATATGCTCAAGGCGAGAGTAATAAATAATCCACACAACATCGAGAGGCAGGTTTATTCAGATCACTTTCAACTTCAGTGCCAAAAAAAAAAAAAACAAGCGTAGCATATTTGAGATAAGAGCCAGGCACTGATCCTAACATTAAACAAGAAAAAGAAAAACACTATTTCATCCGGCAGCATATTCGAGGCGTTTCTGAGTTTTTATACAGTGTCCTTTCGGGTTCAACATCGATCGCTTTGCCTCAAATATTTTTCAAACCAGGCAGTTTATCACATTTAAGTAAGCATGCAGATCTCGATGCTTGCCTTAGTGCTTATTGAAGATTACGAGGAGTGATTCGATGGACACAGACGTGCGCACAAGACTCCCCCCCCCCCTCTTCCTGTAATCATTTAAGTGTAGTGCCAAATCTACCCCATATTTTTATTCAGTCGGACCAGTCGTGCCCATGTTTAAAGTACCATGTTATGGTACTGCAGGGTCCGGACGATGACGGCTGCCGTGGATCCGGGATCTGTATGGCTTGATCACCTGGATGCGTAATCAATTCAAGCAATGTACGCGACACTTCTTATGGAGCAGTGGTTCTCAGTTCTCAGCCATGGATGTTTCGGGGATGCCTTGTGAACAGGTGGAAGAGTTAGGGACCCCTTGCAGGGAAAAAAAGGGGGGCGATGGGAGGGGCGTAATCGCCTTGAAGGGGAAGGGGGGCTGCAATATTGCCGCCGGTTCCATATCACCAATGACTGGCTGTTTTGCTTGACACTAGATGACGAGAACAGAGGCGGTAAAAGAGGCTGTGGTTGCTCTCGCTCTCGCTTGAACGCGCTGCAAGCAGCCGCCGGAGCGCGCAGGCCACGCGCTCGCGTGTTCTCTTTCATAAAAATTGACAGTGTGCATCGTGTACTCCTCGATTGCGAGAAATATGATTCACCACGAGAGGTATAACGAGAAAGTTCGTTGCTTTTAGATACAAGACCCCTCACTATAAGAAGATACTAGGCCCGTGGCCCACAGCGGACATTCAGAAAAGAGCGCTTGTCGCCTTCAAGACGTTTCTTGAAGAAACAAATACTTTATGGAAATATTAACGTACACGATGTTCTTGGCTTCCTCTTCATACTGAAAGCAAATATATAACGTTGCGATCGCGTGTTTGATGTTATATGTACTTATTACTCTTAGTGTGTTTTCCTGGGTATGACAAGCCATACAGAATATGTGCGTCAAGCCATACAGAATATGTGAGTTTGGGCGCATGCATGTGAACTAATTATGGCTATTTGAACTTGCGCTCGACTACCTGGGACTCGTGAGGTGTTCGAGTGTACTGCATTTACAGATCGTGTATTCGACTGTGTAACATTTTCTGCCCTTCTTATTATTATTTTTATTGCATATTTTTTTCTGCTAAGCAAGAAGGAGTAGCTGGTGCCACCATAATGGCGCCAACCTCTCCAATTCATTATTTCAACCGAAAAAAAATTGTTTACTTGCCTCCCTTCCTCTGAAAACCGGGAACCAAAGACAGGCACTTGTGAGAAGCACATCACCGCTTCATTTTCGTTTTAGCAACCATTGCGAAGCTTGTCTTTTTATTTTTCTCTCTCGACTGACGGGTGGGGTGGGGCCTGGTGTGGCAGCGAAATTCACCTCCCCTATTGAAGAGGCACGCCTGTGTCTATCGATGGTGGCTATTTATCATTACCTAAAGACATGGTGTATGTTCTTCTGCCCCAGTGAGACACACAGATACACTCACAACATCAAGGCATCTGACCTGCACACATTTTGTACAGGCTTGGTTCCTTCTGCCCGAATTAAGCATTTTCTTCCATTTACCGGATGAACAGAATCGATAAGTTCTCAGCGCTCGTCAACTTTGACACGCATTCGTTGGATATAACTTAGCTGTCGGCGCGTTACAGAAGCGCTGGCCCACATCTTTTCTCCCGGTGGCTTTTTAACAACTTCTGACCAAAGAGCATGTGTACTCAGACTTCAAATAACAGACAGCTTAGCTAGTTGGTAGGTATTCGGGTTTAAAAAAAAGACAGGGAGTGCAAACACGAACGCGAGAGAGAAAGGCACCGCAAACGGTATTTCTGGTGTTTTTACTTCTCTCTTGTGTCATTTCTTGCACGCTACGTCTTTTTAACGTATAATCCTCCGCTAATACCCGTGTGTTACACCACTGAATCATGTTTCCTGAACGTATCTGCCGGCCGGCTTTCGTCTTCTGTGAGAACCTAGCAATGCACACCTCAACATATCACGCAGCACCAAATAAATATTCCTTCACAACTTGCACATAGAAATGTTTAGTGTAGTACGATAAAGTGGATCTTGGAATCTTCATCTCAAGTTGGTCTCACTGTTCAAACTCCACGGACCATTGGCTAATGAAAAAAATCACAGTAGCTTTCGGGCATATCAAGTTCAGCGATTATGCATAGGAAGGTCGCTTTTACTGGAAAAACACTCATGTTGGCAGTGTTTTATCACCGTAAACACTTCAAGCGCATCAAGTAAAACAAAACACAAGTAACTGTTCTCGTGCGATTGGACAAAACAACATCACAGGAGAGAATCCGTGATTCGATCCCGTCAAAGAAACTATTGATTTTTCACAACACACATCTAACATGACAATATAACACGCATGCAATGCATCAAATAACACGCGTATAACATGCATGCCAAAATCGATTAATATTAAAAATAGTCAAACTGATTTTGTTTTCACAAAACATTGCGTATTGCGCGCGCTAGTCAGCTAGAAGCTTTCACTTGACGAACGCATTTTTTTTACTGTAAACAATAATAGCAATTGAAAGACCATCTCACATGTAGAACGTTAACAAAACACACAGGGATTCAAGAAAAGGGAATAAAAGTACAAAATATAATTATCGCAGTTTCAGAGATTCAAAAAAACTGGCAAAAAGGGCAAAGTCATATAAACGTGTGTGGCAGGCACATATTTGAGTAGTTGACTGCAAACACTAAGCAGTCGTTCTTGAGTCAATGCACAACATGCACCTAGAATTCACAACCATTTTTTTTTCGAGTTTCCGCAATGCAATATGTAAGAAAGGGCTAGGCAAAACTATAGTGCGCGAACGGGTGCGTACGCGGTTTCAACGTCATCGCAGATCAAGTTTGGCTACGCACAATCATGTTACCACTGTTAGTTTCTATCTAACCCTATTTTTGTTGCACTACTAGAAACATTACTGGAGCAGGTTTTACGGGAGTAGTGTTTGAAACAATACTAGAGTATTCTTTCAAAATGTAAGGGCAAATAGTGAAAAGGCGGTGGAAAGCATGAAAATTGAGCTCTTTTGTTCTTCTTTGAGTATATCTCATTTGCCATCAAAATTAGAGGGGCCGAGTGCGCATTAAGCGCAGTTTTTTTTCACATGTCTTCGCAAGTAAACAGGAGTATTGAACGGAGTTGGCCTGTACAGGCCATGAGTACAACGGCCCATATGAAAGACAACGACATACCGCGGTAAAAAAAATATGAAAAAAGCAAAGGTGGGTTCTCGTTGTAAAAATATCGTCAACAGCGTAAGTTGAAGAAATGCTGGGATCAAATTTCTCACCTTTCTAACATATGATCGAGGTTAACGGATGTGTGCAAAACTAAAAGGTCAATCAAAGATTTATAACACACGTTGAGCTAAAACTAAATTTTTCAACACTGCTGCTCACAAGCTCGATACGCTATCGAACAGCGAAATCGGCATTGGCTAAACATCTGCTGTTCCATCCAACAGTAAGGCACGTAATACACCATATCACACCTGCCAAGGCACTTTCTTCACCATCTTGAATTGAGCTGTATTGGTAGAGCATCGGAGGCGTTATCCAAAGATTGTAAGTTTGGTCCCTATCAGCGTCACGTGGTCTTTTTGCATACATTGATTTGTTTACATTTATATTATAATTACCACATTACTGTTAAAGAATACAAATAATGTCACTATACTTTCATTGGCTTCATTAGGTTTTACGGTACAAAGAAAACGAGCCCTTCATCAATTCCCCTTCCTTAATTAAGCGCCATCAGGCATTCACTCTTTGATGTAACCTGTTTAAGAGATTTTAAACGGTACGTTCGCTGTAACTTTTTAACATGATAAAGACAGTACGGTAAAACAATCTAATGAAAATTGCGACAATAATGCGCCAGTGCGAAGGCCAAAAATATCATACGCTCACTTTTTATTCACTTGGCTGAGTGCACATATTATATATGGCGTAGTTTAAGCTTCGCGTTTAGGGCAGCGCATGCTTAAACCTTCGCCATAGTTCAAGAATCGGAGAGGGAACAGAGAAAGGCAAAAATGGAAAAGATCAGATCATTTCTTCAAAATGTATTGGAGGGTCTATGTTGGGCATGTATAAGATTTGCGTATGAGGCAGATCCACTAACACAAAAACATTTCTATTAGGACATTGAGACAGTTCATGACCAACACAAGTGCTCATGCCGGCACTTTTGCTATAGCAGTAACGTAACCAACGAGGAACACCTAATAATTTTCTCCAGCGACCTATGTGCATGTTCTCGTATGCCTTCATGAACGTTGACGAGTTAAAGGGGCAATGGCACCAATTTTCGAAGTTGTCTTTACTTCGCCACACATATGTCACGTATAGACAGCTCTGAGCAAGAGTGAAGCTCTGGGAATGCCGATATTTTATTTTGAAATTAAAGTCAATTTTCGCATGAGACACCTACCGACATCGACAGCGGCATGACATCAGGCTAAGCGGCATCAATTCTAGTGACTTCACGCACCACTGTGGCTACTTGTGGTGACGTCAGGTACCAAAACATACATAATTGCTCCTTGCGCGTCACTAACGAAGCCGTGGAGCGATGCGACCATAGAAACGTCCCGACAATTAGCGCGAACACGTGACGTGGAAACGTCTTGTAATTGATTTTTCAGGGTGCACTCATACCTACCAGTACATTTTCTAGGCAATTGAAGGCTCGGCCATCCGCCATGGTGGTGTAGTGGTTATGGTGCTCGACTGCTGACCCGCAGGTCGCGGGATCGAATCCCGGCTGCGGCGAACCGCATTTTCAATGGAGGCGAAAATGCTTTAGACTTAGATGCACGTTAAATAACACCAGATGGTGCAAATTTGCGGAGCTCTCCACTACGGCGTCTCTCATAATCATATGGTCATTTTGCGACGTTAAAGCCCTACAATTAATACAGTATTGAGGGCTTGGCCTTTCATATGTAAGCAAAAGATGACAACTGAAAATTGTCGTGCCAGTACCCCTTTAAATCTGAGCATGACCCAGCAATGTTGCTCGGGCTTTGTGGCCATGCAATTTCTCAAAAGGAAACTCTTGTTCTTCGTGGAGACTCTCGTTTCATATCATTGGCGTCTGTCTGACGTTTTGCCGTCAGAGCTGCCGTCAGTCATTCTCGCAAAAGTTGCACTTCGTTTAGTAACGTGTTCTCTAACACGCCACACACACGCATAAAAATGTATGATTGTCCATCACTTGGCAAAAGTTCGGGTAGAGTCTGTTTCGATACACTGTCAATGGAGTACATTATCCGGCAGGCCATCTATGGCACTGTTTACAACGATCGTACAGTGTATGCGAATGTCCTGCGGCTCTGGTAGTTGTCCAACACGCGACGATTGCTGCCGAACGTGCTGTGACGATTTGGTGACGTCAGAGGCAGCTTGCCCCGCCTCCGAGGAAGGCCTCTGTCGACGCCGACACGGCTGGCGTGGCGATGCACACGTGCAGTCGCAGAATGGACGTCAGATGCTGCACCTCGAGACGTAGCCTCTGCAGTTCCCTGCGCAGCTCGGCGTTGCCCCTCTGCAAGCCTTCCGATTCCTGCGAAAGCGAGGGCAGAAGACGATGTCAGGAGTGTGCCATATCATACGCACATACCGTGAACAGAAAAATGTGTATCTGCACGAGCGTATTGCTGTTCTGAAACACCGAGTGAGACACCCTCATTTTTAAAAGAAGCATCATAATCATGCGCACGGGGAAGGGGGGGGAGAGAGAGGGGTTCTGTGCTTGTATCCCCCCCAAGCGCGGTGGGAGGGGGGAGGGGGGGGGGGCTTGGGGCAACCAATTATCCAAGAGAAGCACACAATCTGCCCCAATGCCCCATACCTTTTAAATTCCGCATACCTTTTAAAGCTTGTGAATAAAAAAGTTTGAAATAAAAAGTAGTAGAATTGTAGGCCTGTCTTGAAAATGGTCGTTTTGCGTTTCGAAAACTATTCGAATAGTATTCGATATATATTCGTATTCGATTTGGTATGATCACTATTCGATTCGTATTAGATTCGGTTCGAAATTTCACATCCCTAATGTGTGTGTGCGAACAATGAAATTTTCGGATACGAATATGGCAAAAAATTGTCTTGGTGTACGAAATGAAATCTGAAATATCATCATCATCATAATCAACATCTCCATGATCGTATGATAAGGCCAATGCAGGAGGAAGACCTCTTCCGACGATCTCGAAGCCACCATGTCCTGTGAGAGACGATTCTATTTTATGCCAGCAAATTTCTTCAATTTCATCACTCCATCTATTCTTTCCCGTCCCCGGCCGCGTGTTCATCGTTAAAAAGTTGCAAAACGAGAAGTAACAACAGCTTTCATTACTCTTTAAAAAATAATGAAACTACTGCAGAACATTGAAGGTCGCGCTTAGGCAATAACCAGTCAAGAAGACGGCGGATAAAGGTAGAAGTAGGACACACAACGACTGGACTAGTAACTGTGCTTTATTACTAACAGCAACTCCCAGAAGAACCAAGGCGCACGAGCTGTCACAAAAAAAACCATGAATCCAAAAAAAAAAACAAAAACGAAAAAAGCGGCCACTTGAAGGCCGAGATTCTACCGCCAGAGTGAGAGGAACTCACATTCCTTTTGCAATAATGAAGTGGAAGTAGTGCTGACACAATCGTCACGGTGCATTTTGATAAGATACGCTTCAAGGATTTGTGTGT
Source organism: Rhipicephalus appendiculatus (assembly GCA_030522465.1). Classification (NCBI taxonomy): domain Eukaryota; kingdom Metazoa; phylum Arthropoda; class Arachnida; order Ixodida; family Ixodidae; genus Rhipicephalus; species Rhipicephalus appendiculatus. The sequence goes on from JALIZH010011177.1 coordinate 79,612, forward strand.
GTTACTTCTATCCCTTGTCCTCCGTCTTCTTGACTGGGTTTTGCCTAAGCGTCGTGTACCAACTGACCCAGACATCGACCTTATCGCATTGAAGGTGATTTGAGTGTGCTGTGCAATGGCAGTGTGCTGTGCAATGTCAGTGTACGTCAAAGAACACCAGATGGTCGAAATTCCCTGAGACCTCCTCTACGGCGTACCTCATATTGCGGTTTCGGACGCATATCCCTGGGTATTATTATTATTATTGTCTCATTCGCGGATTGAGCGCTGTTCTCACCTCGCACAGGCGCACGGTGCGCTCCTTCTTCCGGTTCCGGCACTTGGAGGCGGCGATCTTGTTCCGCTCCCGGCGACGCCTCCGCTTCTCCTCGTCCTCTTTCGTCAACTGCACAAGATAAATTACGAACGAAATCATCATCAGTTTGGAATTCCCGGCATGCTCATGTCCTGTCACTTTGAGACAGACAGACAGACAGACAGACAGGCAGACAGACAGACAGACAGACAGACAGACAGACAGACAGATAGATAGATAGATAGATAGATAGATAGATAGATAGATAGATAGATAGATAGATAGATAGATAGATAGATAGATAGATTCATCTATCGATACATATACTAATATGTCTACGTATATAAATTAACAGACATAACTTTAAACTATAGCCATGTCCAGCAATCTGGGACATCGACTAGTGCGGCAAAGCCGACTCCAAGGGGAAGCGCTGGGCGTAACTCTATGGGGAGCGTTCTTCAAAAAATGATTACTGAGCAATGCCTGATTTTTCGCTAATTGCACTTCAGGCACTTAATGCTGACAACCTCCTTATGTGGTACAACGCGATCAGTTTTAATCGGCCGGCTGGATTTTTTTCCCGAGACACTTTTGTGCATCCATTGAAAATGTATGGGGTGATTTTTGAAAAGCTAATTGTAGCGCAACGATAACGTAATCACTAATTGCACTCTAGTGGCATGTACGGTAGGACAACCTGTCTTTGTGTTTGCAATTTCGTGGGATTACGCTGGGTGGATTTTTTTTCCTGAAGAGCTTTTCCAAATCGATAGTGCAGGAAAGCAGCATTACAGGGGTAAAAGAATCACCTGTCGGTAAATCGATGAGAAAGTGGACGTTGATCATGGTAAAAACTCAGCAAAAGTCTGCAGATGTGACGTACATTATGTGGATGAAGCATCAGGAATTTCACAACCGTAATAAATATTTATCACTAATCTAACCATTTAATTTAGACTTATGGGGGGAAGCTCTCAGTGTAGAAGCACACATGTAGTACAGTACATATAGTGTTTCAATGTGAACAGTTACGATAAGGTGGTAGATAACAATTTCATATCATTGGTTTGTACTGTTTATTGTTCTCATTAATTAGGAGTTCGGGTTAATTACAATCAATGACTTATATGATATCTATGTGTTGAGTGATGTCATACGAAAAGTGTCCGAGATGGCATACAGATTTGAAGGTATGAAATTCCGAAGTTGCTGTGGCATGACATGACTGCATGAAGAATATAAATGACAGGTCATAACATGAAACTCATGACACTTATGTCATGAACGGTATGATCTACATGCCACATTATTAGCGCTCTCGCGGCCGTTTCTTAGTTTAAGGTATACCGAAAATATTGAGGCTTGTAAAGAGTGTATGACGAACATAAATAGCAGGTATTAAGGCGAAAGCCTTTAATGTCTCATGCTCACGTCCGTCCGGGGTCCGTACGTCCGGGGTCCGTCCGTCCGGTGTCGTCCGGTGTCCGTCCGGGGTCCGTCCGGGGTCCGTCCGTCCGGTGTCCGTCCTTCCGTCCGGCGTCCGTCCGGGGTCCGTCCGTCCGGTGTCGTCCGTTGTCGTCCGGTGTCCGTCCGGTGTCCGTCCGGTGTCGTCCGGTGTCCGTCCGGTGTCCGTCCGGGGTCCGTCCGTCCGGTGTCGTCTGGTGTCGTCCGGTGTCCGTCCGTCCGTATGTCCGGTGTCCGTCCGGGGTCCGTCCGTCCGGTGTTCGTCCGTCCGTCCGGCGTCCGTCCGGTGTCCGTCCGGGGTCCGTCCGTCCGTTCGGTGTCCGTCTATCCGGTGTCCGTCCGGGGTCCGTCCGTCCGGTGTCCGTCCGTCTGTCTGTCTGTCTGTCTCTACGTCCGTCTGTCTGTCTGTCTGTCTGTCCGTCCGTCCGGTGCCCGTCCATCCGTCTGTCTGTCTGTCCGTCCGTCCGTCCGGTGTCCGTCCGGTGTCGTCCGTTGTCGTCCGGGGTCCGTCCGTCCGTTGTCGTCCGGGGTCCGTCCGGGGTCCGTCCGTCCGGTGTCGTCCGGTGTCCGTCCGGTGTCGTCTGGTGTCGTCCGGTGTCCGTCCGGGGTCCGTCCGGGGTCCGTCCGTCCGGTGTCGTCCGGTGTCCGTCCGTCCTTATGTCCGGTGTCCGTCCGGGGTCCGTCCGTCCGGTGTTCGTCCGTCCGTCCGGCGTCCGTCCGTCCGTCCGTATGTCCGGTGTCCGTCCGGGGTCCGTCCGTCCGGTGTTCGTCCGTCCGGGGTCCGTCCATCCGGTGTCCGTCCGGGGTCCGTCCCTCCGTTCGGTGTCCGTCTATCCGGTGTCCGGTGTCCGTCCGTCCGTCCGTCTGTCTGTCTGTCTCTACGTCCGTCTGTCTGTCTGTCTGTCTGTCTGTCTGTCTGTCTGTCCGTCCGTCCGTCCGAGCCCTGGCACGGAGCCAGGTGGCCGCCGGGGTGCGCAAACGGACGCCGGTCGCGTCGGACTCTACAGCGCTCGTGCTTTGCTTGCGTAGCTTCACTGTGCCAAGCGTTTGGAATCATTCTGACCGACGCCTTCTCAATGGAAACAGGCGTTCGCGGAACACACTTTGGAATTTACAAAGGGTCCGTCAATTTAAGCGCTGGAACGCGGATGGCGTTTGCACGATGCGCAAAGCGCGAGAAAATACGAACGCATGCGAACGGAGGAAGATTAGTCTCGCGTCTCGGTGCGACTCGCCGTAAAAAAATAAACAAGAAAACACGCACACATTAGGTTTGTGTGTTATCCCACTGAGAGTGTAAAAGAAAAAAAGACATGCGATAGTCAGTCGAATGGCCACACTCTTTCGCCGTACACACTTTGGAATGTACAAAGTGTCCTTCAATTTTTAACAATTATGACATGTATGCCATTTATGACATGATTTACATGCCACACTCATGGTGCGCGTGCGGCCGTTTCATTCACTGGATATATACTGAAATTGGTATTATGCAATGTTACTGCGTGACAAATATAGATGACAAGTATTAACATAAAAATCATAACATGTATGTCATGTATGACATGACTTACGTTCCACGCTCATGGCACGCTCGCAGCTGTTTCGTTTCCTGGATATATACCAAATTTGATATGGCGTGACATGACTGTATGACGAACACAAATAACAGATCCTTACATGCAAATTATGGCACGGATGTCATGTACGCCATGACTTACACGCCACGCTCATGGCGTGCTCGCAGCCGTTTCGTTTCCTGGCTATATACCAAATGTGATATGACGTGACATGACTGTATGACGAACATAAAAAAATTACAGCATATCCACGGAGTGAATGATGATGAGTGGGGCGAAGCGTGCGTCCGTCCGTCCGTCCGTCCGTCCGTCTGTCTGTCTGTCTGTCTGTCTGTCTGTCTGTCTGTCTGTCTGTCTGTCTGTCTGTCATAGAACTAGGCGGTCACGTACCAAGAGACAGGGATGTACAGACCCGCGGCTTTAGGAGCTTCGCCCCTAAAAAAAAACACTACGCTTTTTACACGTGTTGGTACTGCAACGTTTTGCCTTTGGCGGTAATTATTCGAAAAGTACGCGAAAAAAAATGACACCATCTCCCGCCAGAGGGGAGCATGAGGCGATGCGAAGCACACCGCGTTTGCATCGGTTCGACTAGCTGTTTCCGTTCATGTTGCGTATTGAGTGTTATAGTTTGTATTGTGTTTATGCTCTTATGTTGTTGTTAACGTAGACCCGAACGCAGACCTGAACGTGGTAGCGCGTGCCAGCGCGTTCTGACTAGGATACAACGCGTTGGTTCAGCATGCGTCTGCAGAATCTCGTTCCCCGACGTCATCACATGATTGCTGAGAGAGTGTAAGGGGGAGAGGCCACACCGCCTTACCCAGCCCCTTACCCAGCTAGCGCGTGAGCTCACAGCATAAGACGCTCACAGAGACTATGTACATTATATACACACAAGAGTTATTCTTTTGCAAAGTGCAAGGGCGTCCCCTGATAAGCTCGGGACACGGAGGCTCGGGCACTCGATTCCCTTTAGAGATGACGCAAGGCTACTGAACCTAATTTCGCTAAACCACCGTTATCGCTCAACATAATTCGTTAGTTCCTGCGCTATTTATTATTCAAGACATTGAGCAACATTCATATATCCGTGCACTGACATAACGTTTTATCCTCCGCGTATAACCTGTAAGGAAATTTTCGAAGCGCGCATAAACCAATTAAAGAATTTAAGAGGAGAACGCGTTAGCGCAATCGAGCTTCGTTCACTTCACCTTCACAGTCGCTAGCCTCGCTTAATTTCTCGGCGGACACATCCACCCTGCCGCAGGGAAAGGTACGTCTGTGCTCGTAACATATATATTGTTTCAAACTGTCCTACAGTGCCTTTTGTAAGTACAGCATGCAAAATGCTCGCTAGGAGATAATTCTTTTTTCTTCGATCCGGAAGGCTACAAGCGCAAATGCGTAGCTGCACTCTTTGTTGATGGTGTTGCTGATAATAAGAAAGAGAGAGAGAGAAAACTTTATTTAAAAAGTCAGTCAGTAACGTCAGGCATGGCCCGTCGCCTCCAGCCGTCTGCCGGTTTGATTACTTATTCCTGTGCACTTGGGAATCGGTCGGTTGTCACAGCAGCCACTCACTGTGCAATTCAAATGTACGACGCTGGTGTGATTCTACACTTCTGCCACGCAATATTACATGTGTGAAGGGGGATCCTCGAACTACAAGACATTATTATAGTGCTTTTTTATCGAAACAGTGTAGAACACCTGTTTTCCGTGCGAAGTGTTGGATTAGATTTCCTCTCGAGCCGAACATTCATATTGTCTATTTATTTGCATCTATCTCAAATTCTGGCCCCCGGAAGACGTTTATTTTCGCTAACAATACTTAGCCAACAATGAAATCATGCGCTGTTCGAAAACGTGCGCTTGGTGTAATATCAATAGTAACATGCCTCGTTTACGTTAGTGGCGCCCTTTATAAGACAACTACTCACTGTTTGTCGTTTATATAATAATAATAATAATAATAATAATAATAATAATAATAATAATAATAATAATAGAGTGAAGAACAACGAACGTTATAGTGGGTCATCATCTCCTCCGACATCGCAGGTCTGTCTGTATACAGCGCATTGCTCGATGGCGCTTCTCGTTCGCCCGCAAGATCCGTTGATTTGAGTCGTTGGTCAAGCTGCTGGCCGATCCCTACGGCAGAGTTCAATAAACTCTTTTTTTTATATATATCTGACAAAATATGGGAAGGTAGGCTACGTTGGAGCAGGCTATCCCAACATCATGACAGTAATGTACAAGATAAACATAAAAATACGAAAAATTAAGAATAAAAGAAGAAAAAAAATAATCAGAGTCACTTGGTACATATATACACTATAGGGCTTATAACGAATGAATGAGCACAGTATATATGGGCGTAGTCCAGTTCATATATCGTGATCACATCGCGGATAGAGTCCGAACAAATAGTGGCAAGGTTTAATAAGAACTAAAGACAGTTAATTAAATTTGTGTCCATTAAAAAATCACGGAGGGCGCTCACTGCGCGCCTTTGATTATCGGGATGTGGCCATGGTCCAAGTACTTTTCCAATCGTAAATGGTCGTCTGTCGAGGCGGTTCAATCGATCACTCAGTTGAGCGCGTTGTTCGTCAATTCGCGGATATTCAATAATGATATGCTCCTCTGACGCATCGACATGATCACAGTGGTCGCAGTGCGGGGACGTTCTTGTTTTTATGCGGCATAAGAAGTGAGGTGTGTATGCAACACCTAATCGTAGACGGTGCAGTAGTGTGTCAAATGGTCTATCAATCTTTTGATTAGGTGTAAATCGGAGAGACGGATCTATTTGATATAAGAGTGAAGACTTTGTATTTTCGTCAAATCAAGCGTTCTTGCACAATTTGTGGCGCAGTTCGGAAAGAACCTTCTTGCTTTCTGAGAAATAAACGGGCACTGGTGTCAAGTGAACTTTTTTGTGTGCTGCAGTGGCTAATTTGTCAGCATTTTCGTTTCCCATCACTCCTACGTGACTTGGAAGCCACTGAAAACATATCTCATGGCCGTCCAGATAACCGATGGTAATTGTTTTTTAAATTTCATATATTATGCTATCATCTATATGAAAATAAAAATCCTTAATCATTTGTAGGGCTCCTTTGGAGTCAGAATATATTACCCAGTTTTGCCTTTGCTGGCTTTCAACAATGAATTTTGAGGCTTGTAATATTGCAACAAGCTCCGCTGCTGTAGACGATGTCTTTCGAGAAAGTCGGAAATCTCTTTCTATTTTATATACGGGTATATGAAAAGCCGCAGACGAGCTTTCATCCATTGTAGATCCATCCGTGAAAACAAATGTGAAACAATAAACTCTTCAACAACAACAACAGTAACACAATACTCATATGAGAATAATATATTTGTTGTTATTATTATTATTATTATTATTATTATTATTATTATTATTATTATTATTATTATTATTATTATTATTACTATTATTATTATTATTATTATTATTATTATTATTATTATTATGTGAGGCACAAATTTTCTTTGAAAAAATTGAGTAGTTGTCTTATCAGAGGCGTCCCTAATGTGAACGAGGCATGCTATAGTATACTGATATTACACCAACCCCGCGTTTTTGGAGCAGCGCGTGATTTCATTGGTGGCTAAGTATTCCACAAAAAAGTTATCTGTAGCGAAAAATCCGGTGCCGACGCTGGTGTCGGCGTCTTCGTTGTGAGTGAAAAAAAAGCATTGCCCGTGGGCGAAAGGTCGAGGTAGCTGCAAATAAATGAACAATATTAATAGCTCGCGCGTGAATTGAACCCAGTACTTCTGCACGGAAAACAGGTGTTCTACAACACAGCCACGCCGGTGCCTGAAACTGTCCGAAAAAAAAAAAAAGAAACTATGATAATGTCATGTAGTGTGAGAAGGCCCCTTAACGTGTGTTGTGTTGCGTCCCAGAAGCGTAGAATGGCACTAGCGTCAAACATTTAATTGCACCAATGAGTGGTTGATTTCAAAACTCGCCAATAAGCGCGTCAAGCAAGTAATAAATAGGTCCTACCGAGGGACCTTTTAAGAAACATCACCATGTAAAAATATTGCCACGCTGTTCTTGAGCAATACGTGCAAAGAAACAATTACACTATAGTAGCAGCAAGGAAACCAGACGAGAGCTATCTTCAAACTCGCTTGTACGCGTTCTTCGTTCTAAATAAAACTGGCCAAAATAATCGGGTCTCTAACCAAGACCTGATGCCGTTGTGCAGACCGCATAGCCAGTGAAACAAAGAGGTGTGCTTTGCGGTTATGTACGTACATCCAAATATCATCGGGGGTTTTACGTCACAAAACCACGATATGATTATGAAGGACGCCATTGTGGAGGGCTCCGGAAATTTCGAACATGTGGTGTTCTTTAACGTGCTGTGACATCGCACAGTATACGCGCTTCCTCCATTTCGCCTCCATCGAAATGTGACCTCTGCGGACGGGGTCGAACACGCGGCTTTCGGGTCAGAACCCGAGCACTGTAACCGCTACATCACCACAGCGGACGGTCGCATATGCGAATATAATTGGTTTCATTACGCTTTCACGAACAGTCAGCAAAGAGGGGAAGACGAGCTGTATAGCATGTCATGTACAATGAAATACATTTAGGACGTCTTTTATTATGTGCTCTAGAAACGTTAAGAGCGTTGTTTAAATTAAGGCGTCTTCCTTAAAATGCTTAAATTTGGAAAATAATTCAGCAATTTCGTCCCTGTAATGAATTTAGGTCTTTATTTCTGCTACGTTTTGAGCTCTTAAAAAAGATTGTCACTGGCAGCGAATACGGCACGGCACGTTGCCTTCATTCTATAGCGCGAAAAAAATTCACTTGTTAAGTGACGCCAACAAATATTAGCTACGTGAAGCCTGTCTTTACATATTCTCAAAGCGTCATCGCCATCTCATAGGCTGATATTATTTTCTCGAAATTAGCTTTCACAGATTACAAAAACGGCCGCGACAAAAGGACGTCCTAACTTTCTTCAAGAAACCAGTGGGGCCGACAACTATACAACCGCACGAAATATATTGAAAAGGACGAGAGGAAGGGCAGCACGCCCTTTCGAAATACGAGTTTGTCAAGCGCAGCCAAGTGACTTGTGCGCGCGGATTCACTAAAAAAAAAAATACTTGATTCACGATCGAGCAACCAACCGACCGCTCGTCGTACACGACTTGCGCTTATCAGTCAGCGATCACGGTTCGCTCTCAGTGGCGATAGTCGACATCGAGCTGCTTCGTTGTTTTTTTTTTTTTTTTTTTTTTTTTTTTTTTTTTTTTTTTTTTTTTTATGTATGACCACTTTGTCTGCCGCGTGCCATGCGTTATCGCGCCAGTTTTGAAAGTTGAAGGTCTGTACGCCACGTGGTGTGAAAAACGGTGAACTAAAAGCGATGTCCCGAAATGCTGGGTATGGCGGCAGGAGATGTTACGTAAAAGAAAGGTACTATGTGATAAGGCATTTAAATGTGTATACAAATAGATGTCAGATAGAAATATTTCGTAACAGAATTCTAATATGACCAGAAAGAACTTAAGGCAATGCAAAGACAAAAATAAAGAGTCATGTTGTTCCCTTCGCTTAAGAGGGTCTCTGATAATTTATTAAAAGCATCACTTCTTTCAGCAGTAGCTCGCGAGGTCGGACATATTGTCATCTACAGTCAACTCTCGTTAATTTAAACTCGAGGGCACCCCTGGATTTTGTTTGGATTATCCAGAAGTTCGCAGATAACTTTCGGCAAGGTGACACCACGCATTAGATTAAGCATTGATTTTAAACACATTTTTTAAATTTCTAAGCGTTTTTGAACTCTAACTTCACAAAATAAACAGAAAGCAGAGCGTAATGCCCACAAAAAAAGCAGACATAGGCGGATGCCGCGCGCGTAACTTTCGTACCCGCCGTGTCGTTTTGCCCTTGTGGCACTTATTCTTCATTTTTTGACTGTTATGATAATATGAGCACGCCAATTTTCAAATAGTTGCGGGAAAGCAGTAGATAATTGTCCGCTATGGACACGAAAAAAAGTACGAATTAACCGAATGACGGAGTTTGAATTAAGCGGCTTTAAAATACATTGAAAGAATATCGGGCCTACCAAAATTTTCAATTTTGTTTGAATTAACCGCAAGAACGAATTATCGGAGTTTGAATTATCATGCGTCTGCTGTATAAAGATTCGAATAAAACTTGCCCAACTGTCGCAGTCAGTGACATATTCTATAGGCTGTCATTAAATCCTCCCAAGAGCGCGTGATTCGGATTTCAGACTGGAAAGAGTATTGGCTATATATGGTGATATTTAAACTTTTTTAGCGCGCACAAAAGACAAGCACAAGAAAGATAGAGACACACGAGCGCTCGTGTCTCTCTATCTTTGTTGTCCTTGCCTTTTGTGCGCGCTAAAAAAGTTTAAATATTGACACATACCAGGCCCGTAGCCAGGAATTGTTTTCAGGGGGGGGGGGGGGGGGGGGCACTTGCTGAATGCCTTGAAGAACCCCTATATTCATTATCTATATTCTCGGTAAACATCCCCCCCCCCCCCCTTTCATACGAATTTCGCGGCGGGCCCGGGCCCCTAGCTCCCCCCCCCCCCACCCCCCTGGCTACGGGTCTGACACATACCAACTTGCCCACTTATCAGTATTACTACTATATAAGATCATTCCAACAATTTGCGCTTCTCATCATCATTTCTACTATTAAGCGTTCCCTTTCCTAAATATTGACCAGCAAGCGAGATTTACGACTCAGGCCCAGATTCCAGATATATGTATGCTTTGTTCATACCATTTGCGATGAAAGTAAACGCAGTTGTACACATCGCCATCGGCTGCACTTCATTTAGTTACACGTAACGCTTCAGACGGTGCCCTTTAAATCTGCAATGTGTTATTTGGTTGGAACCCAACTTCACTACAGCGGGAATTTCGCACAATACGGTGTCAGCGTGACAAACAGCGAGGGGTCTGAGGGGGCAGACACGCGATCCCCACTGTGAGCAAAACGGGGTCCTCATCGCGTCCTTGCGGGAATGACGAGGGCGTGACAAGGAGTTGCCGTAATCAAAGCGCCGCGCATACATTTCTTTTCTTCAAATTTATTGCGCAACATGCCAGTGCATACAGTCATCCGGGAGCCCACTGCCGCCAGCAGCAGGGAGCTTTCAAAAAAACTCTTCAAGGCTCGACGTGAGGTGACCCGAGAGCTAACGGCGTCGCGGCAACGCCGCGTGAAGAAGGCGATTTCCATACGTCGCAGCCGCTCCCTGCACCCTTGACGGCACGACACGAACTACCGCGTTTCAGCGAGTATAACTTTCTCTGTGTGCATCGGGCATAGGCTTGCGTAGAGCGAGAGGGGGGAGTAGGAGTGCCCCCTCCCCCATTCCCCAAAGGCGCGGCCCGTGGACCATTATCTATCGGCGCGCGGCCCGCACATGCCTCTCTTCATCCTATATATATATTTTCTTAATAAGTACCTTTATGAGGTATATTTGCATGGCTGGTTTCAAGCATTTCTTTTTTCGTGGGGCACCCCATGTGGCCACGAAGTTTTAACGCGAGAGCGTTAAAGAGCTCGTTTCGCAGAAATTCTACTGTCGGTGTCAGCTTCGTTGGTTGTGAGCGAAAAATACTTGCCTTGTCCATGACTGAAAAATCGAGAAAGCTGCGAATAAAATAAAAAAAAATGAAATGTTCGGTTTCAGTGCAGCCGTCTGCGTGGCCAGCATGCGTTCTACCACCGAGCCACGATATTTCTTCAAACTGCTTCGTAAAAAGTAAAAAAAAAAGAACACTATATGAATGCCATGTAGTGGAGGAAGTCGTCTCAACGCATGTAAGATAGCGTGGCGGAAGCATACAGGATCGCGAAATGCGCCAAGACATGTGAATTGCACCGCGTGGGTGTCTTAAAGGCCCACCCATTACAGAGCGCTCAGACATACAGACATATTTTATCATCATCAACTGCAAAAGCACCAACAGAGTGAGCAGCTGAGTAGATTCGCCTGTTGCCTTAGGGACGCGCAGTGGGCCCTTCGATGCTTCGCAAAAAAGGAAGAATTATGACGTAGTGGGCACTTAACAACTGCACTTGCAGTAGGCATTCTAGAATACTTTGAAACGGCCAATGTTACGCGCACAGTCGTTCGTTTCCTTACGGCCCGCTTGAGGCATGCACCTAGCTTAGACTTTTACCAAAAGATTGTCAATAGCTTTTGTTTAGACAAAATACTAAACCTACATAAAAACAAATTTGTCTGGAAGAAGTCTACAGACGATTTATAGACTGTCTAAATCTATTTTTGTAAGGGAGAGCCGGAGGTAGGCTAGCCATTGAGAAGGCGATGTCCACGGGGCCCGTCTATGCTTTCGGGTTCTACTCTTGATGGCGAAGCTCAAGAGTCATCCAAGTTTCCGAAACATGACTGTGAATCAAAATCGCTAAGTTTGAGAATCGGCGTCCAGATTTGAGCCATTCTGGAGATCGGTTATCGATTGGTTTAAATCGTGACGATAAATCCTCTAGAGAAATGACTTATACACGGAAAAGGCCACGTTTCAATGACAACATTAGATGACATTTTGTACAAACTATACCCCCTCCCCCCCCCCCCCCCTTTTTTTTTTCTCTGACCCGGCCCTTGCGGGACTAAGTTGAAGTTTAAGTTGAAGTTGGAAGTTCATTCATCTTTGTAAACATACATAAGTTATCCAGTGGTTTAATGGGAAGGGGTGGTGAAAAGGCAACAGAATGCCTGACAGCGCACCAACCCCCCGCCTAGACCACAATAATGCACAAGATTCAGTACGTACATCTACATAAAGCATATATACATAAATTCAATGCAGTGAAAATACAATTAGTACTGATATACAGCGATAAAAAAAGAAGGAGAAAAGAGCAGGAAAGAAGAACAGAAAATAAATAAATAGGCACCTATAAACGCACTCTTTACACAAAAAAGCTCTTTAATATAAAAAAACTGCAGTTATGGATAGCAGAGAACAGGATCATATCTCGCTCGAAAGAATTCAAGACATACTGCATATCCGAAAAGTACATGAGATGCGAAAATCTTACACACACAAGTTGTGTGACTACGGCCCGCTAGCTGAGGCAAGCTTGAAACGCCTGCAAGTTCAGTCAGTCAGACCTGTCCCGTCATTCCTCAATGTTCTTGGTTTTGGACACGCAGGTTTTTGACAACAATGGTGCCCGTTGTAGCAGGACCAAAGACAGGCCGTTGTGAGCCACTCGGCATTGTCTCAAGAACAAACGAAATAGAAGAGCGCCACCAAAATGAAAAGGTCTAAAACATCTAAAAGTGACGTTTCGGCTACCCGTACGAAACGTGAATTTTTTAATGTTTTAAGCCTTTTCATTTTCCTCAAATATTAAAACCTTTTCATTTCGGTGAAACGTTAAAAAATAGACGTTTCGGCTACCGTACGGTAGCCGAAATATTTATTTTTTATTGTTTTAAACCTTTTCATTTTGGTTAGGGCTCTTTCATTTCGCTTGTTCTTCATGCTTCTTCCCGACCAGACGATGCTTCGTCAAACCATTGACTTCGTCGGCATTGTCTCATTTTCGTTTCTTGTCCATTGCGATGATTGCTTTCTTTCGGATTTGTCCACTCGAGGTGTGAAGTGGGTTGGGGGGGGGGGGGGGGGAGGGCTGCTGTGATATTGTCACGTGGTCGTGACGTCGACGATGGCAACAGTCGGCGAGTTAAAGAAGAAACTCTTTATTTTGGCCGAACTTGTGGCCGGGAAAATCAAGGTCAGACTACAGCAATGCACGCTGGCACTGAGAGCGGCGAACAGAGCGTCGGCCGTCGATAATCCGAACATCGTTGGAGCGCGCCGGCTTTTATGCATCACGCGTCGAACATTCTAGCCTTATCACTGGTCATCGCGCAAGCTCTGGAATAATCTCGAGTGGTCGCGTCTTGCGCGCAATCTTAACACAACGATCTACAATAATCGTGAAGCTTCTAGAACAATCAGCCGCGGTTTGCGCTGAGCATGCGGACAGTCTTTGTGGGCGAAAACCGAGTACAACAAGAATGAAAATAAGAAACGCGCGTGGCAATATACATGGCCTCTCTCCTAATGGAGAAACCTGCCTATGCCTATAGGACCGCGGTACGTTTGGTTTGCTGTTTTGACAACGACACACTGGGGCAGTAAGATAAAGTAATGCTTTGAGTCAGGCGTACGCGAAGCACTGTAATAAAGCACGCGAAAGAAACCCGTTTTCAAAGAAAGGCGTGGAGTTGTAGTAGAATGAACTTTGTGTGCTAACGATCACACAGAGACCTTTGACGTTAGACTGTGTTTTAAGCTTTTTAGCCTGCCTCGCGCAATAGAAGCGTGTGACGAAATTTCCATCTACATATTTCGACAATATCGGTCAGCCTGACAAATTTTAGTTGTACCTTGTCTGTCACTCTCATTCACCGTTCATGCAGCGAAGTTAGTGAAGCTTGCTGGGCAAGTTGGTGAATCATGATGGTAGGAACAGCGCGAACGTAAAGGCAGCATACCTGTTATGCCAAACTGGTTAACATCCCTGCCTTTCCTCTCTCTCGTTTTCCTTCATTCCTAAAGCATTGGACGAATGAACGCATTCGACGACACGAGCGCTGACTAACAACTGTCCATTTCGTGCGCTTGCCACATATAAATATACGTGACCGTCAGCTAGAAACAGGAAGGTAAAAGAGAATAGGCGATATTCATAGAGCATCTCATCGTTGTGCTGATCTCATCTCATCGTTTTACATCGTTGTGCATGTCATCGTTGTGCAAACCCTTGTTTGAACGGAACAAAGTTATCAGTTGTCACAAAGACAAGCAGGTTAGGGAAATTATTGACGCTATGAAAATTGCACGTGCGGCGAACAAGTGTGTGAGTGTGGCATACCTGACATTATCAAGCAAAGAGCTTGCGCTTTTAGATCGCTGGCAATCAGCACAACGATGAGATGCTCTATGAATATCGCCCATTGTCGACCTTTCCTTTTCTGTTTCTATATGACGTTCATGTATATTTATATGTGGCAAACGCCGGAAAGAAACAGTCGTTAGTGAGCGCTCGTGTCGTCGTATGTGTCCCTTCTTCGTCCCGTGCTTTACGGTCGTGCTGTTCCTACCATCAGTGAAATTAATCACCTTATTGTGACAAACAAACTTAACGAAACACTCGCCCTGGTGGCACGCAATGTTGACACAATGTTGAAGCAACTTTCTCAATGTTGCGCCAACGTTGTGCCAACATTTGGTGCTGCTAGGGCACAGGGTCCCTTATGCATTCGCCGAAGACGACTCGAAGGCGAAAGCCATTTTCTTATTAGGGGCGAAGCTCCTTAGCCTATCGGTCGTGCGTCCCTTGTATGTAGTAGCCACCTGCTGATGACGACGACGATCGCGATGCCATACAACACATGGCATCGCGATATGGTCTCACATGCATATCGTTTGACCACATGCAACCAACCACCATCACGTCTTTGATGATGTACCTCCGGAGCTTCGCCCACTCATCATCATTCACTCCGCGGATATGCTGTGATTTTTTTCCTTGTCAGTCGGTGTACTGATCGCCCCACGCCCCCTTCCGAAACCTATCTGCACCTCACTTGGTTTCGCGCTGCCCTCGCGATCGGGCTACCTTTGACCAAGCGACGGTGCCCTTACAAAAATTCTTATTGAAAAAACATAGAGAAGTTATTGAGCAATGTCAACAGATGACATTGAAAAAACATAACGGATCAATAGAAAAACCGTTGAGGAAGTTGTTGACCACCGTTGAAAATTGGCCCGCGACTTTCAATTGAAAAACCATAAATCAAATCAATATAATCAATATTGATTTATCGTTGAGAGGAAATGAACTGACAATTGCGAATACATTGCGAATCAATGAAAATACCGTTGAGGAGGCAGTTGTTGACCAGTATTGAAAATTGGCCCGCGACTTTCAATTGAAAGACCATAAAGCCAATCAATATAATCTATATTGATTTATCGTTGAGAGGAAATGAACTGACAATTGTGAATACATTGCGGATAAATGAAAATACCATTGAGGCAGTTGTTGACCAGTATTGAAAATTGGCCCGCGACTTTCAATTGAAAAGCCATCAAGCAAATCAATATTGAGTTTTCGTTTAAAAAAATGGTGAATGCCAAATTGACGTATTGTTGAGATGTTTTCACTTTCAACAGTGAAGGGTTATTGAAACATGGCTCAAACTACGAGCCTAACTGATATTATTCTTGCTTCGGGAGAATGGCCAAACATAAATGCAAGCACATGTGTACAGCAAGCCTAACTCAATAACCTTGGGCCTGCAGTACAGAAGTGCCCACATTTACATTTGCCCATTCTTTCAAAGCAACAATAATCTCAATTAGGCAACATAGCTTCAGATTCGTGCCAGCGGGACTAAAACCTTTCAACATAATTAATGGTTACACTGCTTGTTTTCACACAGCGTAAGGTGCAGAAAAGATTATGTTAAAAGATTACTGAACTCTTTGTATTTACTAACACCAGTCTCCTCTACAAACAGATATTCATACAGAACATAATTTAGCACTGTACATGCCTCCCTCTACCCATTGAGGTAGTGTATGGAAGGTGCAAGCACCTGTGAGTTAATGACACCTTTCTTACACTCGAGGTTACAACACCAATGCACAGGCAAAGCAGCAACACATGAACATCGCCATGAACTTGTATTCTACTCAACTAGCATGTTTTAATGTATACTAGCCGAGTTTCGGTGAAACTTGGCAAAAAAATACAACACAATTTTCTAAGTAAAATATTTATTTTTTAGCAGGCAATTTTTGTTCAAATTTTTAAATATTTGCAGTTTGACATAGCAGAGTACTTCTCGCTACTGTGCAAACCGCATCCAATATGACAAAATAATTTGAACACTATAGAAAGCACCATTTGAATAAATAAAAATAAAATCTTAGGTGACTAGACGTGCCAGAAACTAAAAATTGCATAACGCTGCAGGCGGGGCACGCCACTATGGGATGAAATGTACAGGAGTGAACAGGATTCATACTGGTTTTGAAGTCTAAATTGAAGAATTTTCAAGGATTCCTATTGAAGATTTTTGGAGGACACAAAGAAGCATCCCAAATACCAATTTTCTGCTCTAACAAAGTTTCCAAAACAATATGGGCAGCTTTATGCATTCAAAGTACGAAACTTCAATTCAACCAATAAAATCCTAGAGGCAGTGAAGCCAAGGAAGGTATAGGGGACATTATTTGTAGGTTTCGACTGTAGAGCAGTGAGTATGACACGAATGGAAAGGAATTAAAGTGGATGAAAAACCAACTTGCCGCTGGTAGGTACTAAATCTACAACCTTGGGAAATGCTTCCGATGCTCTACCTGATCACATCAGTTCCTATATGCGCAAAACTTCACGGCATTACGCAGCTACTAGGACATCTTTCATATTAGATAAGTCATTTTGTTCAGTTCCCACATTTCACTTTTTTCAGTATTTAGGAAACTGTTGTTTTATGAAAGTGGCGTATATACGACGCTTCTACTTTTCCGGATTACTAACCGGCTAAACAATGAAATGGCAATGACCGCTTCAAAATTTTTTCCCCATTTTCACAATTTCGTTGAATACATGTTTACAGTCATCACGCTTCTCCTGTTTTTGAAGTTTGATAGGGATTGAGTCAAATGTGAATTGGACTTCTGCCAGTAGAGCAAGCAACTTAGCAAATACCCTCTAGGTATAAAGTCAAGGTCTTCATATACACAAAATAGAAATAGAAAGCATTACATGGTAGCCAATCACTAAGCCTGTGCAGCAATGCCTGCAGCTTTAGTCTGAAGTACTTGCTTTCTAGCACAGAGCATAAGCTCTTTTTTTTTTCAAGTTTGCCTGCATAGGGCAGTGGATGTTTGTTGAGCTAGAAGATCTATCACACGACCGAGACCTAGCCATAGAATGGGAGAAATCAGCACAAGCGCTGGAAGTGAAGTCGAGTCCTAAGAAGCCAAGTCGAGAGAAAGGGGGGAGAAGGCGAACCAGCAGCGGCGGAATTGAAATGAGCGATAGGTCAACCGATGATGCAAGCAGGGGAAACACAGTGGCAAAGACATCACTGAGCACGACATGTTCCCTCAGTTTGCTGGACGAATGTTTACCGACCATAGAAAGCAAGTAGTATAGTCAATATTAGATACCACATGCCAAGAAATTCCAAAGGTTTTTTAAGGAAAGAAACCAATTCCAGGTTTCTCAAGGGCCCTGAAAATGTACTCTCCAATTTCAAGGGTTTTCAATCGTTTAGAGGACCTGCATGCACACTCAGTAAGGAGCAGATCACAATTTAATGTGGAATGTGTGCGCTATGAATACCACCAAAATACATGATTGCCTAAGCTTTATCAGGAGCTCACTTAATGTAATTGTGCATAAACATAAACATTACAATATTGCAACCCTTGACTAGTGAATGCAATTGGTGTTAAATTAGGATAATGTGATCCTTCATTTACTTGCACATTATAAAACCACAGTCATTCACTGTTAGTTGCACCATCCATCTTCGGCTGTTCGGGCGACTTCGGTTCCCTCGACAGAAGAGGTGCCAGGCTGTTCTTTACATTCGTCCCGGGCGATTTACGACAGATGAAGCCTGCGAAAGAAGGTCAGGGCACTTATAACTAAAACTTCCACAAGAAAAATATAATATAGTATGCACAGGTCATAATGAAATTCTTTCATTAGTTCTGTGTGGGTGTAGCTGCAGTAAAGGCTGGGACCGAGCTTGTTGGTATCGTGATATTTTGAAAGCAGTGAGCACACGAAGACAAGGACAGAGAAAAAAATGACACACAGAGCACTACTTCCAACTAATATTGATTGCAACAAAGAAATATATCCAGCCAAAAAATGAACAAACACAGGAAACGGTGAAGGAGACAGGAAAGCAGCTAGACAACCAAACGTAGTCAAGCTGTTTTTCTGTCTTCTTCGCCGTTTCCTATGTTCGTTAATTTTTTGGCGAATTATATTTCCTTCATGCAATGCACCAACTAGCCCAACGACGAGTGTTATTAGAACATTTATTGCAACACAAGCACGCCATATATATGCAGTTCCTTTGCTCATCTCGTGGTACCACGCATGCTCAAGAACAAGACTCACATGGTTTCTTCGCTAAAGATTCGTTGCCGTTTCTGTGCGCAGTTGATGCCTTTAATCTTTAGCGACAGCTGTGTTCTTGAGCAGGCATGTTACCACGACATGAGCGAAGAAACTGCACATATGTATTGCCATAAATATTAGATGGAAGTAGTGCTCTGTGCGTCATTTTTTCACTCTCCTTGTCTTCACGCACTCACTGCTTTCAAAATAACTGCAGTGCATCACCAGCATTGTGCATTCCTCAGTAAAGAATGCAAAAGAGCGCAAGAACAAAAAGTACGCTGTGCAAGAACTTTATGAACACCTTCAAAGCCAAAGGTGTGAACCATACTTTGCCATTTTAGCTGCAACATATTTTCCAGCTATACATATAACAGAAATCAAAAGAGACAGGGCAGAGCTCTTGCCTTCAACTGGTGAAATTCATTCACAAATGCAAGTTATCCCCTATGGGCTAACAAATGCTCCAACAAGTGTGCTAGAAATGAACATGCAAGCAGGTCAGCAAAACTTTCACTGACGACAGAAGTCAGTCGGTAAGGTTCTTAGTAAAATATGCCACTTCTCGCCCTGCGGGTTCACAAATGATACAATTACATTTTTGAACCAGCCATGAAACTGCAGCAATCTTCTTGCCAATCTGTCAAGTGAGCAGTCAGAGCCCACATGTCCAGTTAAAACATGGGTTACATTTTTAATTTTAACAGTCCACCAATAGGATGCATTGCTCGGTGCTTTTACTTGCACATACAGTGGCTTCCTTGCACGTGTCATTGTTTAAATTTCGTCAGCTGAATCCTAGTGCTCTCTGGCAGTTGAGCTACCAAAAAGACTGAGCTGCCTCTGCCCTTCACTCTTCCCATTTCTGTTCAGCAAACTAGCCCAACTATTATTTAACTTTGCCTACTGAGTAACAATATGTTTAGTAAGAAAAGTTACAAAAACTACAAGGCATTTTGTTGGAGTCACGTGCTATGTGACGTCAACAGGCAGAAAAAGAGTGTTCCACACTCGCCGTCATGGCTACTAGCGTCACTGACTGACGCTCCCATGTTTAATGCACATATATAGCCCATAAAGTGGACGGCGGATGGCCGCCACAGTAGCTCAGTTGGCAGAGCATCAGACGCATTATTCAAAGGTTGCAGGTTCAGTCCCTGCCCGCGGCAAGTTATCCTTTCATCCACTTTTCTTTCTTCACATTAACATTACATTTACTACTAATAACATCCCCTATACTTTCCTTGGCATTATTGTCTGTTAGTTCTCATTAATGTTGTGTCTAACAAACAAAAGCAAACCCTTAAAAATTTACACTTCTTAAAGACTTCAAGGCATTTTAAATAATTTTGTCACTTTACCCAAGTGAGATGCGAATAGCGATGTAGAAAATTCGTATTGTGCAGCATATTTTTATTGCTCCTAAATGAAATTCCACCACGTCACAAGAATTAAGGGTAGCTTCATTTTATTTGTATTGTAAACACTAAAATGCTGGTAAGTGCATTTTGCATGTCATAATTACTGTTCATAAGCTTCTCTACAAAAAAAAAAATGTAATACCACTGCTGACAGCAAAGTGTGTTTTCAAGCTTAGGACATCATTTTACTTTGGTTTTAGTGCAGTTGTGCAAGCTGGTTACAATAAATCCTGCAAAATAAACACAACAGCTATCAGGAATGTTATGTCTTAAAAATGGCATATCCACTGTGGGATATATTTGCGAGAATATTAATATTTTTTTTTTAACTATAAACCCACACTTACTAACAAGCAGTCTACAACAGCCAAATGCTCCTTTAAAGTAAGAAATCACAAAAGAGTTGAACAGTTTCACAGTGGGATTCTAAGATACATGTCACGATTTGTAAGAAGCAAAAGATAACAGATACCAAACGCCAACTCAGAGCTGTTTGATTTAGTCAGCATGTTGAAAAATGTTATACATGTTTTCATTAACTAAGTAGCGAAGGTGATTGATGGTGTTTTATAAATGGCCAAGGTGCTTAGCAGCAAACAAGCACCAAACATCAAATGTAAATATAAGGGCACCACCAATCACACAAGTGGACACTGAATAACTCATCTAGCATACAATATAGTATTATCGCAGTGAAGGTTTGAATGGCAGACAGGACAATGTTAACCACCAAACTAAACATTAGCAGAACAATGTAAAAATGAATATGGAAGTTACTGGGCATTACAGTGCAAGGAGCGTGCATGCAAAGATTTGCTTCATAAAGACAGATTCACAATAAATGCAGAAATGAAGTATGGTGAAGATCTAGAGGCACACTGTATGCAAGTCTGGCGAGAAGATAGTCAGCATGTCATCAATAGACATGGCAGCAAGAGTATCATTACTCAACGATAAGACACTTGATGTGTCCTTTGTTTCCCTTTCCTCTGTGAAAATTACTTTTTGAAACTGGAATATGTGGCAGAGTTTTACTAATAACCTCCAATCGGTAGTCAGCACTCTGTCCGTGCTCCACCAGTCTTGCTCTTCATTAATTTTTTGTGCTGCTTCACACATAAAGGTAAAGAATAATACTTGGATGCCATAGTCCGCTGCCAGTTCATTTGTGCAACTTGGTTAGGGCAAATACAATGCCCAAGACGGCACCACTCCACTGCGCAAGCATGCATACCTTACAACTTTTACCAAGGCTTTACTTCATCGTGAAACTCTGAAAATCACTTTAATTCTGCCGTGCATAGACGTTTGCTCAGTCAGACATTTTGCTATGGCGCAGTGCAGGTAGTTGACACTTCATTTCTGAATATTAGTCTTGATCTAAGGTGTCTCTTCTATAATCTTTTCAACTCAAAGCATCCAGTACATTGTACCACAAACATGTACTACACGGCCAAGTGGAACATGTATATGACGTGCACTTGCTATTACGTGTTTCCTGTCTTGGAGTTGCTCACAATATGGGTGGAATAAGTTTATCATTTGAAAAAAATCTTATCTGTCTATTTGCAGTGATGGAAACAAATGCGTACCATTTAATATGGCCTTGTCCAGACTTGCAGGAAGAATGCTCCCCTCTTTTACATCAAGTTGTCCACCACTTCAGTCCCTTGAACAGCTGTCTGTGCTGGGAACATGCATAACAGATACCACAAAAAGTTCCATAAATTTGCGCACAAAAGAGGCCTCACAGTACACAAGTAGTAAATATTAAACACGATGGCTTGACATAAGCATATGTTTATATACCAATATTGTCCTCGAAAATGGGCCCAGTATGCATTAAGAACAAGTATTAGAGGAGTAATGGCTCACTGCAAACAATTGTAATAATGCATTAGGTGTTGAACTTTCCTGCCCTTGTGTAACAAAAAAAGGATGAAATATACAGCTTGCCATATAGGTCAATTGAACACAAGAAAACTTCAGCAGCACCCCTTAACAAATGAATACATCTATGATAAATGTGCAATTTCTGTTCAATTTAATGAGCCCTTGATTCAACCCCCTTTTGTTCTTTCATAGCGAGGGCCTCATGCCAGCAAGCTTGATGCCCTCAGGTAGCATTTGAGCGTGTATTAGTCAGCTACCAGTTCGCAAAGAGATCCCGGGCTACGCGATACCAGCATGGCTGTGAATGCTGGTGTGGCACTGCCGGGATTACACACACAGAGGTGCCCACTGGGTGGATGAGAGAGCGACTTTGTGGTAGCTAAAGCGATGGAGTATCAGATGCAATACTTTGTTGTAGGTTCAGGCCCTGGCAGCAGTATGTTGTGTTTTTGTCCACATTAATTCCTCTTAATTTATGTCATAATTACAACACTACATTTAAAAACTACGAATGATCTCCCCTATGCCTCCCTTGGCTTCATCAGGTTGTGTCTAACAAAGAAAATAAGCCCTTGATTTATTCCCTTTCATTTGTTTGTTCAATTTCTCAGTGCTTTAAGCACGCCAGAGCACAAATCGCATACCGCGTTCTCTGATAACTAGATAAACAAAAGCAGCATTGTTGCCAGTTTCATGGAATCCTACACCTTAGTACTGAATCGTGCAAATAACAGCCCCATTTAAATTCCTCCTTCTTTATCAAAGCACCAAGGAAAACAAAAACTGTACAGTACAACACAATCAAGTAGTGTTTCAATGCACCAGCACAGCCTAAACCATTTGGGATAAGAAGCTGTTGCAACAGTGCTACTTCACTGTTACAAGAATTTGTGTTTGAACAGAAAGAAAATATGAAATGACAAGATAAATGTCTGGCCCAATTTTTTTTTTCAAATACAGCAACAAGCAGAGCATGCACTTGCTTAATAAGCGTAACTTCAACTGACACTAACCATCAATAACTTGTTAACTACTTTTAATTACTGACTTGAGTGCAACTATACCAAGTTTTTTTTCAAATGTCGTCACGTCCTCGTCATGTGTAGTTCAGAGGCGCCACGTTGCCGGCACGCCGGGCGCTCCTAGCTCCGACATCACCCATAAAATTCGAAGTTGAACATCTCGAATTACATGCAACGTTCGTGATTTCAAAGAAAAAAAAAAGGTTGGCATGCCATAACCTGGCACGCACTATATCGGTCTAACATCAACCACTTCCCTCATGTCATTAATTAAAAAGTGGAGAAACGATTAGCTGCGTCAATGTAACTTTGCTTGCTGCAAAGAATTTACGCCTCGACTTAAGAGTTCTTGTGGGAAAATTACAGGAGCCCGACTGTCATACAACGTTTATAAAAAATCTGTCATGTCCAAAAAAGAAAACACGCTACATGCACGCTGTGCGACTTCCCATTAAATCAGTTTACAGTTGTCTGTGTGCAGGGGCGTAGCCAGAAATTTTTTTTCGGGGGGGAGGGGGGGGGTGGGGGGGGCTCCTTGAAATGGTAAGTTTTCGCTCTGTAAGTCATGGCCAAAAAAAATTTCGATGGGGGGCACGGGCCCGGTGTGCCACCCCCTGGCTACGCCACTGTATGTGTGGTACTTCCTGTTACTACTTGTATCTACAGCGCGATTCACACAAATGCACGGCTTCCAGTGGACTTCTTGTACACATCTAAGTGCTACGACCAGCGACCTTGCGCAGCCAGATTATTATATTATCCAATGCACAATCGTGCTAATTCTTTGCAAAAGCGACGCAGCACGGAAGACAGCAATGCAACCTGAGGCATGCTCTGAGCAGCGTAGCGTATGCATGACAGCATTAGGGAGTTTTCGAATAGCGTACGCAAAGCTTTGCGGTCTTTGCGGTCGCCCGCTATTTCCGTCACTTAACGGGGGCCCGCAAGCGGTTAGCGTACGACGCATGCGCAGTTGCGGCAAACGCAAAGCTTTGCGTACGCTATTCGAAAACTCCCTATTAGGGAGTTTTTGAATAGCGTACGCAAAGCTTTGCGTTTGCGTTTTCCGCAACTGCGCATGCGTCATACGCTAACCTCTTGCGGGCCCCCGTTAAGTGACGGAAATAGCGGGCGACCGCAAGGAACGCAAAGCTTTGCGTACGCTATTCGAAAACTCCCTATTGTGTTATTCTATCTGCGTCCCCGTCCACCTTTGCACGTTAGTTCATTATACCCATGCTTATTGAACTATAACGTCAAGTGCATGTGGAACTAGTACGTTTAGAAGCAGACCCACTTTTACGGCGACAAGGCATTGTACAAGCCGCTTCAGGCGACGATCTCGCACTGTACACAACCAAGGAATAACGGCTCAGCAACACAAGGCTTGCATGACAAGAGCACAGAATCGCTAATGGAAAGTGCATTCGTCGGCTTGTTTACAGCTGCAATCAACGCATACGGCAACACACACGGCCAAGCACAGAAAGCAAAGATGTTAGCGCAATGCATACTTCCGTATCAGGCCCTTTATCTTGCACAGCGGGGTAACTCGCCGCCCGAGCACTCTTCTCCGCATAAAAGTCGTCACGCACTAATGTAACTCAGTTACCCGATTTGACAACATTCTTGAACTCACCGAAGTGTGGTATCCGCTGGTGTGAGTCCTGTGAGTCTCGTCAAAAGGCGCGCTTGCGATCCCGTTCAGACAAAGCTGCGCCCGCTGCACGTCCGTTGTTTGGGCCCACGACGACGCATCGCCGCCGTAGATTCCGTGTCAAACAACAACCCGGACCACCCGTACGCACCGACACGCAATGTAAGCAGTACTACGTGTCCATTTAACGACGATAACCACGCGTAATGTTGATAAACACGGTAAAAGTACGTACGCGAAGCAAACTTTGTTCGCAGCGAGAGCGTTCGAGTCCGGGCAAGCCTCGTCACCGCGCCGACTGCGCTTGCGCGCTCTCCGGTTTGAACTGATTGGCTCTCGCTCAGCGGGCGCGCGATTTGAACTGCGTTGGCCTGGCTTAGCCTGGCAGCGCTCTCCTCCGTCCTTCGGCTACACCTTTCTGTTATGGCTAGAGTACAGCTCTCCTACAGTGGCGTTATTGCAAACCGAAATGAGTTTTTTGGAGGCGGGGTAGACAGATGCCATGACAGATGCTCTTTGGCTTTTGTGTTTTGTTTTTTGTTATACCTTGTTGCTGCCTATCTAGTGTTAAGACGTTAAAACTGTTTACCGATCGCTGTTTTTTTTTTTCTTTTTTTTTTAATCGTTTCTTCTTGCCTTCGCGCATGTTGGCAAGATTCGCACGTGGTGGCGATGGCGCAGTTCGTTTGGGTCACTTCATTTTGTTTTCTTTTTTATGCTTCTTCTAATAAACCTTCTAGTTGCGAGTAAGCGTTGTGTCCACTTCGTCCTGTCCTTTGGGCTGCTTTAAATAGTATGGAACCATACCAACGACCCAGCTGTCGACCATGCTAGAGTCTATTCACGGCCTCTTAGATCGCGCCGACGTGCAATCTCGGAGGCCATGCCTTGTTCCCCCACTTCTTTCTCGTACGCGCACCTTTTGTACGATCGGGCGTCAGCAACCGCGTCAGCTCGGTTCTTAATACTACTACTGCGCTTTTGTTGTTTAAACATATGCAGAATCTGTACACGAGGGGTGCGTTTTAATTACTGCTAGCAGTAACAACTGTTGTCCTTACGGCTGGCTAAAAGTGTGCGTCCATGCGTGTGTAAAACAAAGGCACGTAGAAAACCCGCACCTTTTGACAACAAGTGTTCGCAGTACCAGTTAATACCTCTTCGTATTGAGCAACGAATAAATTTCACCATCAATTCCTCGCCCTTAGTCGCCCTAAGCGTGACGCATTGATGATGATTCAGCTGCAACTTCTTTCGTATTGATGTACTTTGTTAGCCTTAATTGATATATTTCAAGTGGCACACGTAAGGAAGTTCGTATACACACTATGAATTTCAAATCTCCCGCTGAAACATTATTTAAAAGTACACCGCATGTCGTCGTAATAAAAGCAGGAGAAACCTTTTATAGAAGGGCAACAGCTAATCGAAAAAATATGGTTTAACAAACTTCGTTTCTGGGCAAGTTCGTTTACATTTGAATAGAAAGCCAATATACTGAATAGTAACCGCAATAAAAATACTGAATTCTTCTACTTATGTCTTGAAAAAAAAAAGCTGTTGTCCTGTGTTCAATGTGATTGTTGTTCCGCTTCGAAGTTGCGCTTTGCAGTTTTCCACGAAATACGTTGCCCTTGGCATCAGGGGCGTAGCCAGAAATTTTTTTCGGGTGGGGGGGGGGCACCTCCTTGATTTCGGAGGGGGGCACCTGCCTGAAATGGTCATTTTTCGCTCTGCATGCCATGGCGAAAAAAAATTTCGGGGGGGGCACGTGCCCGGTGTGCCACGCCCTGGCTACGCCACTGCTTGGCATTGAAGAAACAAAGGCGGAACGGGCACACAGTGCTTGCAAGGATTTTATTCTCTTTTGCGAGTTACTGTGTTCGTTAAGTATCCGATCTATTAATACAAGACAATATTTACAAGTTTCCGATGGGTTTTTGTAGCATATTTGCTCCCAGAGAAGTCAGAGTCAAAGAACCCGCGCATACACAAAAACTGTTCTCGGAGTGGTAAATAACGATGAAAGAGAACGACACGCACACCATCGGCGTACGTGACCGAAGAGGGAGGAGGGGGGGGGGGGGGCGGGGGGCTGTTCAACACCCCCCAGAATTATTTACCGTTGCATCCGTATATAAACACACGCATGACAAGCCCCCCCCCCCAAAAAAAAAAAAAACAAAAAAAAAAGAACAAAACAAAAAAAAAAGCTTACGTCCCTGACGCACGCCATATAGAATTTGAGAATGTGCAAACCACGCCTGCACGCCCAACCTATCTTCATTTATCAGTCGTAGCGCGAGGTACAGGTTTCACAAGAAAGGGTCGGTCGAGAAGAGAGAACCACGAAGAATGTTTGTGAAAGAAACGTGGAGTTTCAAAGGTAATTGTGGGAGGAAGTTCTGCAGGTCCGGTGCACATATAGTTCGAGGAATGAAAGGGCGCCCTTACCAAAATTGCCTGTATTATACTAGTTTATTGTGACCATTTTGGCCGCGGCACGGCCTTCGTCAGTACCAGAACTTTCACGAATGCTGGACCACCACCGAATTGTTCAACCAATGCGCGAGTGCATGCGTGCGTGCGTGCCTGCGTGTGCATGTGTGTGTGTGTTTGTTCGTGCTTGCATGCGTGTGCGTGTGTGTATCCTGGACGGACCTACAGTATCGAAATTTGTGAGATGGCACTGAGTGAAATAAATGGGGCTTACCAGAGGTTAATGGCGCGGGAACTACATTAAGTCGCACGATAGTTGCATCGGCAGTCAATAATTCCTGGATGGTATTTCGACATAACTGCGTCAATGGCATTTTTATTGCAAACTACTCAACAGAAATATTGCTGACGAAATAGTTCCTCAATGGCATTTCGATAGAAATGAGTCAATGAAATTTTTATTGCAAAATGCTCAACAGAAATATTGTGGACGAAATATTTCCTCAATGGTATTTCCATAGAAATGAGTCAATGAAATTTTTATTGCAAAGTGCTCAACAGAAATGTTGTTGACGAAGTATTTCCTCAATGGTATTTTGATAGAAATGAGTCAATGAAATTTTTATTGCAAAGTTCTCAACAGAAATATTGTTGAGGAAATATTCCCTCAATGGTATTTCTATTGAAATGAGTCAATGAAACTTTTAATGCGAACTGCTCAACAGAAATTTTGTGGACGAAGTATTGAAGCAAGTCAATGAGCATTGCGGAACCATGGATAATCAATGAAGTCAATAATTCGATCACAATCCGGCAATGGAAAATCAAGAGTCATTTTCATAAGGGTGTCTTGTGACATCATGATGACGACACAATGACGTCACAGATTTTGGCTAACTGTGGCGTCGTTACGACGCTATATGGTGACGTCGTACACGATTATAACTTCTCGCATCACTCTGCATCACTTCTGCCACCGACTACGCGAGACGCCGACGCCGCCGACGCGTCGGCGTCTCGCGTCGTCGGCGGCGGGCATTAACTCGTCATCAAATTTTGAACTTCGATGACGTGTTAATGCCCGTATTAACGCAACACTCCTCGACTCGAAACTCGACCTCAAGGAATCCTTGAGACTTCTCGCGATGCAGAAATTGCAACGCGAAACAGTCCTCAAGCATCCCTTGAGGTCGAGTTTCGAGTCGAGGAGCGTTTGTGAATACGGGCCTAAGGTTTGCACTTTAATAAGTGAACAAGTTTACTCCCATCACCACGTTCTAACGCGCCCAAACACGCTCTCACCTGGCGCCTTTCTTTCAGTTGCTTCACCCAGACCTGTTTTATCCGCACTTCGGTGTTTCCCGAAGTCGTAGACGCTATACTTTTGTTTCCCACTTTCTTCTTCGTTTTAGCTCAACGGTGTGCGCAACACACATCAGATGGCTAACAGTGAGGACCGGGGTTTACTGAAGCGCACCGCGAATACTTCACCAACTCTTTCTGGCTGGAGGTAACAAAAAAGTTGCAAAACCGCGACATGGCGCACGGCTCCACGCTTGCACAAACGCGCTCACGCCCGCCCCCAAACGGCGACACACGTCGATCTCCCGTCGCTGAGATCTCAGATGGAAGGCTAAGGTCTGTGCGCGTCGTTACGGCCAGCTCGCATGTAAGCGTCAAGATTCGGCAGGGTCGCAAGCGCGTGTCCGTTGTCTTTTTAACCCCGCAATCGCGAAAGAGGACGCGCGCGTAGACGTTCCCAAGGCCAGCGGGCGAAGCCAATCACACGCGACAACACAATGCGCTTTCTTTGTCTTTCTTTGTTTTTGTACGTGCATGTTGCGACACAGGGTTGCTCACTGCGGTGTCCCTGTCTCGTACATTGCGCGCCCGTGTAGCGACGTTAATCGGGCGTGGAGGGAGGAAAGGACACGACGTGTACGCAGCGTGCGCGACTCGCGTCCTTAATAACTGCCGCTTTATTCGAACGAGAGAACGTACCACGCTGATGGTCAGTCTGGGAGAATGTCGCAAATAGACGTTTCGCCGAATGCAGTAGCGACCTGACACGGATTACTGTGGCGAAAGCGACGCTGAGCCGTCACTTAACTTAGCTGAGTGCAGTAGGGAAGCTTGCTTAATTCAGCTGACGCGCAGCCGTCATGTTACATAATGGCGGGGATCACTGAAAAGAGTGGAAGAGCGCAGATGATCCTTGCCGTTTAATGCAGACCCGTGGCAAGTCTAAAGGGAAGATGAAAGCATTGAAGTAAGAAATATGAAAACAAATATCGTTAAATGATGTAAATTTCAGCGGATACCACATGTGGGTGTTGGTCGCAGTCGATGGGGATGGCATTGTCGCTGCTGAATCTTCCTTTTTTTTTAGTAGTAATCTACACAGGCATGCAATCAAACGACGACTCGAAAACACCCATTAGCAATGGCATGTGCAGGGCACTCCATTGGAGCGGAGGGGAGCGGGGGAAGGGCAACTTTCACCGCTTAAGGAGATTCTATACACCCTCAAAATCAAATAAAAAAGAAACAAATTTCGTGTTTTGTTCATACGTTTTATTACAAAATATATGCATCGAGTCCCGGAGGTCATCCCAGTGGCGGATGAAAGATTAGCTTGCACTGCAGGTGGAGTTATTTAACGAGCCCCTAGTGAACGGTGCACGGACTTTATCACATACCACAAGCCTCTGAGTACGAGTACTATGACAGGAAACGCATTGGACAGGAAAAAGTTCAATGTCCAGAAAACATTAAAGCACGCGGGAGTGAGTGAGTTTGTGGTGATCCAGAGCGAACGTGGAGCGGGGATACGCAGCGGTGGAGCAGTGATTACGGTGCTCGGCTGCTGACGCGAAGGTCTAGTTAGGCGACTCATAACGTCGCCTTTCGTCTCCTGCACCACTGCAATCATGTATAGTCAAACAAATAAAAAATTACACCATCTCCCGCTAAAGGGAAACATGTGTAGATGTGAAGCAGCGGGCGCTAACGCTTACTCTGGCGGCGGCGTTGACGCTGGCGCTCATCGCAGCGTTGCGCAGGAGAGAAAACTGGGGAGGCGCAAAGCAGGCAGTTATGGAGCAGTGTTTCCTACTGGAACATGCCAATCGCTGCTAATGGGCAATGAGAGACAGAAGACTCCGACTGGACACAGAGACCCGCACTCCGCTTTTAGTTAACGCGCACGCTGCGAATTTTTATTGTTCAACAACGCACAGGAGAAATCTCCCACCGGCACCACCTTGGAGGTCAAGATCCATTGCCATATATACGGGGTGGCCAGTGAACGGTTGTGCAGCGCGAGCAGTCGGTTTTTTCAACCAAGAAACTCGCTAGCAGACGCTGCCTGCGTCGGCGTCGCGAGGCGAGAGAGGGGGGGGAGCGTAGGAGAGGAGAGAGAGGGGGGTGACACACATGCGCAGTGGGAGTGTGGACGCCGTGGGCAGGGATGCGTAGAGGGGGGGAGTGTAAGAGGGGGAGAGAGAAGGGGAGGCGCATGCGCAGCGAGGGTGTGGTTGTCGCGGGGAGGGATGCCTAGAGGAGAGAGAGGGCGAGAGGAGGTTTTTTATTTTTATTTTTTAAAGGGTTTCCGCATGCGCAGTAAGGGTGGGCACGCGGCACACCACCACCACCACCACCGGATTAAGCTTCGCCATAAGATGCTTCACATCTAAAAAATGAATGAAATGAAGGTCGCTGGTTCGATCCCAGCCGTGGCAGTCGCATTTCGATGGAGGCGATATGCCAGAGGCCCGTGTACTGTGCGATGTCAGCGCATGTTAAGGAAGACCATATGGTCGAAATTTCTGGAGCCCTCTTCTACGACGTCTCCAATAATCATATCGGGGTTTAGGGACGCAAAACCCTATAAATATTAATTAACGTGGGGCGGGGAGGGGTAGAGGGCGCAGCTGAGAGCTGAGAAACGCTAACACAGCGCGCCCATGTTTATGTGCCTCAAGTGTGCGCTGTCACGTTCCCTGTGAATTTCAAACAGTATATGAATATACGCACCACAATAGTCCTCGATCAGTGCTCACTGCTGGTTCTTAAGCGGGTAAATGTGTCAGAATCGATATATAGTTTCGCTTGCTTTGCAACACCGAAAGGCAAACATCGATTTGTGTTCATTTCGGTGTCGCAAAGTCAATTTTGGTAGCACTGCTTGTGTAGCGCACGCCAGTAGAAGAAAAAAATAATGAAATGACTCATAGGCGGAGAGTAGGGGGGGGGGGACACGGGGGCTCGGGCCCCCCCGGGCGGCTTCACAGGGGGCAGAGCCCCCCCCCCCCCCCCCCGGCGCCTGCCCCGGATATTTTTTAAGAGCTTGACTTAGGTCCCCGTCCATTGACAACGAGCGTTTGGCCTCCTGTCTGGCAGCTATTTATTTCACAGGGGGCTGTTTACACCCGCTTTTTCATTTCAGGTTTTTAAAATTCCGATGATGGACCAGTGACAAGTGAAACACTCAGTTAATAATTCCCCGCAAAGAGATTTGTATGTGCAGAATATGTTGTATTAACAAACAACTGAGGCGACCTCTTAGTGTTCTATAGTGTCGGAGAAAATTGTATTTTCTACCACCTGAGAATTACGTTTGGCCATCACAAATATAAGAATAAAGCTTCCTGTACCAGCATTAGGCCACTGTCTTATGTCTGGTGCACGTTTTTACAAAGTAATGCACGTCAATAAAGAAAATAGGTGGGTCTCCCACTCATTGTGGGAATCGATTTTATGTGATGCAGTCACCGCAGTGGCGGATCCAGAGAGGGGGCGGTAGGGGCGATCGCACCCCCCAAAGCCTGTGTCAGCACCCCCCCCCCCCTTATTCAATGCGTGTGGTCCACCTCCTATCAGCAATTAGGGCAAATGAGTGGGACCACTGTGAGCACACAGTACGAGTATTTATGCTACGATGGGGGGTTTTGTGCTACTAAAAACAAAAAGCCAGTACCCCGCCCCCTTCTCCCGTGTTACGTCAAGCGACCGCCCCCCCCCCCCCCCCCCCCTAAAATGAGTGGCTGGATCCGCCCCTGAGTCACCGAGTAGCAGACTATACGGCATTTTTAGCTTTGAGCAGGAGGTTCGATGTCTTTTTGTAAGTTAAAATAAATCTGGAGTCATCACAAGAGATATTTATACTGATATCGCGGTGTAGGCGCCAAAAAGAATAAGGTGGTATTAAAGTCTTTAACTATATTCTTTAATTTAGGAGGCGGACATGCTCTCCCTCGATATATATATATATATATATATATATATATATATGCGAGGAAGAAGTTCAGTGGTTCCGGTGGGAAATGAAGTCGAAAAAAAGAGGACGACAACCGTACGAAACGCAAACTTTACTAACGTTTCGGCAGGAGGGCCTGCCTTCGTCAGAGTAAATTCAAGAGGCCACCAGGATGTTCGATGACGCGGCTTCAAGCGGCCTCTTGAATTTGCTCTGACGAAGGCAGGCCCTCCTGCCGAAACGTTAGTAAAGTTTGCGTTTCGTACGGTTGTCGTCCTCTTTTTTCGACTATATATATATATATATATATATATATATATATATATATATATATATACATATATATATATATATATATATATATATATATATATATATATATATATATATATATATGAAGCGACAGGGAGAACAATGTAGAAGAAGAGCAAGCCGGGCCCCGCCCCCTCTGGCAAAATGAAAACTCTCCGCCTATGAAATGACTGGCAAACTGGGCTTAGTCCATGTCCTGTGCAACAGTAAGTATTCAAATTTTGCACTTGCGTATCATTTTAATAATTAGGCTGCTATTGGAACATGTGGACAATGTATCACCGTGTTGATGTTGTGTCCGCGTTGGAACATAAAGCGGCCGTCAAGCTGGTTTCTTTGTCTTTCTAGGTTCCATTTACTTAAACGTAGGTTTGGCTTGTCTTCGAGAGTCGAACTGCTGCAGAAGGTGATCTAATTTTCTAGGCATAAGAGAAAACACTGACAAGTTTCTTAACGTTATCCCCTTTCACTGGCTTTCACTTCCCATCAAGGAACACCCACAGTCATCATTAGCAAGTCCTGAATGTTGTGAGAACGGCGCTACATTCTTACAGGCCTCCCACCAAGTGTCATAACTTCCTGTAGCTCAGAGAGCAGCGCTTTGCGGTAACATCCGGCCACGTGATTGACAAAGTGGTGCTTCCATGTTTAATAAGCGAATACATTAAGCAGCTCAAATATTGCAGACCGGAAGTGGGCAAAGATTCAACACGTAAACACTTTGATAGCAGATTACTTTAACCCTTCTCCTGCATATTTTTTTTTATTGGGAGCTGGTGAATACGCGGAAAGAAAGCTTGTCAAGATAGAGTCCATCCGATATAGTGGGCCTTTTGCCGATCCACTGCCAGACATATTGAGATCGCACTATAGGTGCTTTTTGCTGTAAAACTATGGAAAAAGACGAACTTAGTATGACAGCTGCCTTCTTGAAAGAGATGCCAATGCCTGGAAAGCCTAAAGCTCATCACCTGCCGGCGTCAGCGAGCCTACGTGCTGAGTCCATCACAAAAAGGAAGCGAAAAAAAATTTAAAAATAATAAGGTGTTCGGCTCTGGGTGAATCGAGAACTCGGTGGTTACGAGAAAGCTCCAGGAAATAAGAACGCTCCTTCGCACCACACGCTAGCACACGGATATCGAAAGCTATCCGTGCTTGTTTTCTTGTTGTTTTGTATCACGTCACCGCGGACTGCGCAAGCCACGAACTTAAACACACACCGGGTCACAGTGGGGATCATTTCATCTTCCGCAGGAAGTCATATCGGCCTCGGTGCCGCGCCCCTTGAAGTTTCACTTCCGGTCAGGTCGACCTTGTCTCGCGATGTTGGATGCGTGGTGAGAGGCGGATCGAGTAGGCCTCTTTAATGAAGCAGCTGCACGAATGAAACTGGAGTACTGGCATAAATGTGTAGCTTCCGCAGGATGTGTCCCCGATTACCGGATATGTATTGGCATCTCATGATATGAGTATCTGATAGCTCCGTAGAAACCGATCGAGCAAGGAAGCGCCCAATATTCGGTCAAGTTCAATCCCTTAAGGCGAAGCTCTCTCGGCCACTTACTGCAGATGTGCATCTACCGCAGCTGAGAGGACTGCCGCTAATAGTAAGTAGGCTGGAACATGCAGAACAAAAACCGTAACATCAGATAATGTGCACACAAGCGCATGTGTCCTTCAATGATTAGTTCCACCGAATAAAACGCATGATTATGTTATGGTAGATATGAGACGACTTCAAAATGAAAAAAGCATATGTCAAGAACCAAAGACAGAATTCGCCATATGTAGACGAGTTTATGTGTCGTCCCGCGATTAATTGAAGTGCAGGTTTATGACCATGCAGTCTTTTGACGATAATGGTACTAGAGGACCTCTTGTCTTGAGTTACAATAACTGTTTACTGCTCCCCTTTAATGCCGGAAAACCAAAGGCACGTCATTCTGAGTGTCACGTGACTGCTTCATTCTCACTTTTGCAACCATTGCGAAGCTTCGTTGTTTTATTTCAGATTTAACAAAATGGGGCGTTGGGGCACGCTGCGGTGAAACTCGGCCCCTTAACAGAGAACTCTGCGCACGCCTGTGGTTGCCAGCTGAAGTGGATGACGCCATAATACCCGGAAGTGATCAGTCAGACAATGATCATGGGGAGAGGTCACTGGGGCAAAATGTTCGGCGCTCTCTTATCATTTTATTTGTAGCTCGAGGTTCTTTAAATTACACGTCCTTCACTCCGATGTTCACGGTGGGCAAAGTAAACAGAGTGGTTCCTCTAGTGACTTTTAGGTCAGCCCACCGAGACTCTTCGCCACCGCTGCGCACAAGTGACTGAGTAGGAGCAGGAGGCATAGATTCTTCATGTCCCGCTGTTTGAGAGCGATGCCGTGGGTTGGGCGTCGTCTGAAGTGGACGGCTCCCCCCATGGTGCCCGGCGCGAGTCGAACTTTTGCGTAAGAAGGCCCGGTGAATATGCCCAGCTGGGAACACACGCCCCATACGTTAACGTATATTGCATGACATCCTTCATGACTGGAGCATTTTCACTTACGTCAAGCGAAACGTTACAACTAGTTTTAATCGCCACTTGCACATGAAGTGTCAGACTGCGCCATTATGACGAAGCAAAGCAGAATGAATATTTCGTTCAGAGACTGAATTTCTGCCTCTTTTTGGATTTCAGAACTAATTGCAACCAAAATGAATGAAATACAGATTGTTTAACTCGACAATATACGTTTTACTACTGTACATGACAAAGCTTGACAAAGCTTGAGAAAGCTGCTATTAGGCAGCTTTGTGAAGCTGCCTAATAGCAGCTTTTTCCCTCACTCCTCATGACCTTATTGCTCATGAAATAAACTGTACTGTACTATATAAGTAGGAGCCGGGTGGGTAGGGGGGATATCGTACGCATGTGCTCTGTCTCGCTTTCTTTTTCCTTGTCATCCTTCCGGTTTCCAGGTTGATACCTGCACCCTGTAAGATACATACTCCGAAGCTGCCTCTGAACTGCGCCGAAAACAACGAAGTTTCATCGTATGATGAACACGATGTTCGCTGGCAAATTAAAAATAAAATATGTTATGTTCTTTTTTTAGCAAGTTCCTTCGTCATGCTTTGTGATGTCTATTATCATGTAATTTCCCTAGTCACTTTTTTTTTTGTTAGCTGCAATGCTACTTCATGTAGATTATACAACCTCAATCAGAAGTTGTGGTATAGTCGTTGACTGTTATACCATCGTTTGTTAGAGTTGAAATTGGGAGAGTTGTGTATCTGCTAGAATTCCAATAAATACTGACTGCTTAAAGGGGTAGTGCCATCAAATATTAAGGCTATAACATATAACAAGCCTGTTGTGGGTTTCCTCTGTATGCAAGGACTCTACACGAAGGGTCGGACACAGCAAATGTTTATAATATATTTTAATTCACTTCCAAAGTGTACCTAAATGCTCATTCTCCCGATCGATGCCTATCGCTAGCGCATCAAAACGGAAGTAGCTCTGTAGGAAGGACAACGAAAGTTGTAGTGACGTCACACCATATCTGTAGTGACGTGAGTGTCCTCCGGACCTCCGTTACCTCCAGAACGTACGTACCTGCAAAGCATCGGTTGCTACATCACTCGCCGAGTTTCCAGTGCTTACTGGCTAAGTGCTGCGCATGTTCGCGCGAGCCTTGTGTGGTCACGTGACCAAGCCTCCTACACTTCTACGTCACTGCCCAACTTGGCGCCCAGAAACCGAAACCGAAAGTTGCCCACATAAATACGGCGATATTAAATTATTTAGCGAGAATACGTGAATCTTGGTGCGTGTATCATGCTTCCTAGAGCTATAAGAAACGCTTGCAGCGAAGAACGCGCAAGCCACAAATTTGGTGGCGGCACCCATTTAAGACTCGCTTCTATTGATCGGAAGTCGCTTACAAACGGCATTTACTGTAAGTGAAGTACTACCATTTACCGCGCCATGGATACACGGGCTGCGCGAATTCAGCTCGTGTATCCAAATATGGGCGTATAGCAAAAAAACTTGCAGAGCCAAGCATATCTATTGCGAATAAATGACGAAGCGTACGTTGAGAACTGACAGGCTACATGAATTAGTATATATCGCTTCCAAAACAGATTACTCTCGCGCCGCTCTTTCCGCAAGGAACGCGCGCGTGCACTTTCCTGCTGAGAAGTTCACGTGGCCGCGTACTTTACACTTTCTCGTTTCCGCCTTCCTTCGCGTGCAGCCACGTGGAAGAAAGAAACAAATCCACTGAGTTCAAAGTTCATCGCCTGCTTCCAAAGTGGTCGGCGGGGAAGTTGAGTGGCGTACAGCGCTTTCCAAGAAGCCAAGCCCAAAGTCGACTCGGAGTAACGCCGCTCGCGAGAAGACCCGAGCGGCGTGTCAGTCAAGGACATTACACTCGGCGCGGCTTTTATAGGCTGAAGGTAGCTTGCTATTTCTTGGTTTCGTCTCTCGAGTCTGCGCGCGCATACATTAACGGGATTCGCGAGGCGCGCCTCGTTCAAGGACACATATCTTCATTCCGGCTTAACGACGACGGCTGCTAGCAGCCGGATTAAAAGTTTGCGGAATTCCGCATACCGCGCCTGTGGCCGGGGCCATCTCTGGCATTGTAGATTCGGAGAGTTGATTTGTGGTATAATAAGCACCTCGGCACGTCAATTGACGAGTAGGCACGCGGAGTTCGCGATGCCAAAGCAAGAGCGAAATGGTTTGTGCGGCAATGAGTGAGTGAGTGAGTGAGTGAGTGAGTGAGTGAGTGAGTGAGTGAGTGAGTGAGTGAGTGAGTGAGTGAGTGAGCGAGTGAGTGAGTGAGTGAGTGAGTGAGTGAGTGAGTGAGTGAGTGAGTGAGTGAGTGAGTGAGTGAGTGAGT
Organism: Rhipicephalus appendiculatus; assembly: GCA_030522465.1. Taxonomy (NCBI): domain Eukaryota; kingdom Metazoa; phylum Arthropoda; class Arachnida; order Ixodida; family Ixodidae; genus Rhipicephalus; species Rhipicephalus appendiculatus. Next base: position 117,117 of record JALIZH010011177.1, read on the forward strand.
GAGTGAGTGAAAGGTAGTAGCTGTCCCCTCCAAGTGTCCACAATACTCTAAAATTCTACCAATCCGCATTACTACTACACTCAAAATAAAAAAAAAAAACCGAACAAGTTGGTGTGAATTCATACGTAGGACTGTGCAGCACTCACAAAAAGAAAAAGAGTGCACTTCTTTTGCACTTCTTTCATGTGCACTTCTTTCGCCCTTCGTCCATTTTTTTTTTTTTTTTTTTTTTTTTTTTTTTTTTTTTTTTTTTTTTTGTGAGTGCTGCCCAGTCCTAAGTAATACTAGTAGGCATCCCATGTGTTCCGGGGCGCCAGGGAAAAAAAAAGGGGGGGGGGGGGGAGGGGACGCACCCGGTGTCGACTAAGAGTGAGTGAGTGAGTGAGTGAGTGAGTGAGTGAGTGAGTGAGTGAGTGAGTGAGTGAGTGAGTGACCTGTGTACCGTGTGTGTACCGAGTGACCTTGAGTGACCGTCTGTACCTCACGGCTCTGACTGCGTCAGTGACCACGGGTACACAATGCAAACAGGCCACTGTTGCTTTAGAATATTTTTGGAAGTTTGCTTGCGCAAGCACTAGTCGATGATTTTACGTGGTGCCTTCATAACAAAATGCGGCGGCTAATTATGGCTGGTACTGTATGCGGCCCCTGGACTCCACCGACCGCGTACTGGCGCCTATGGGTACTATGATTATATTTATTCAGTAAGCGTCTCAAATGTGTTCCCATTGACAAAAAAAAAAAATAATTGAATGCATACAACGCAGAAGAGGCTGTTCGTTTTATTTATTATTTGGGATAGGCTTGAGTGAACATACGTAAGTGCACTGCTGGATGGAGGAAGTGAACGGAGCTCGAATAAAAAATACCCAGTCTCACGTTTCGAATTTTTGCGTGAATAAGTCAACAGGCATCATAAGATTAATCTTGACAACTTCAATCTTTTTTATCGGGTTATACGACAAGGCAAGGCCATGATGTCGCTATAGCATCCTTTCATGCGCACAATAACCTTTAAAAAAATTCATTTTCCCCCCAGACTACCACAGGCTGGAACGAGCGCGAAAATAGGCATCGCAATCTGTCGCTGTTTAGCACAGAGGCTCGAGGATGCGGGTTCGATTCCCCATCACAGCGGTGGCACTCATATAGTGCGGAAATGCGAAGAACTCCGTGTGGACAGATTTAGGTGCCCGTCAATGAACCCCGGCAGTTCAAATTAACCGCGAGTCCCCCCAGCACGGTGTGCCTCATAACAATATCGTGGTTTCGCTGCTTAGACCCTCATAATTTACCTAACTTTACAGACATGGTTCCACAACGACCTTTCGAAACGCTTGCCTCATATCTCTGACGAGCCCTCAGATTATTTGTACGACTAGGTTTGCAACAATTAACTTTTGTATTTGTACATTTGAGGTTTGCTTCCCCGTTCGAGTGCACAGTTTTAGCTGTTTCTCAGAGTCAGGGTCAGTTTAACCGCGTGTTTTGCCTCCATTGTTTGTATATGGTTTTTTGCTAAATCTAGAGAACCTGTAGGTTTCTCGTACTACTTTGTCTTCTATTTCACACTATGCTAAATTCTCTCCAAGGAAATCACAGTATCGTTAAATCAAAGAAGCAAACAAGCTTAGGTAGGCTAAACACCAGAAAGCAACTATGAAGAGAACTTGTACAAACACAATATCCAGTCAGTCGGTTGTAACAATAACCAATGTTTTGAAGTTATGGCAGACATCATGAAAGGTGAATTAAATAAGTGAAGGACACTTTGTAAATTCCAAAGTGTGTTCGGCGAACGCCTGTGCCCATTGAGACGGGGTCATTCAGAATGGAACGCGATGCGCGTGTCTCCCTTCTTGCATGATTGGACACGCTGGGCACAGCGACGCTACGCAATCAAAGCGCGAGCGCTGTAGAGTCCGACGCGAGGCGCGACCGACGCGACCGGCGTCCGTTGGCGCTCCCCGGCGGCAACCTGGCACCGTGCCAGGGCATGGACGGAGGGACGGACGGACGGACGTGAGCATGAGATATTAAAGGCTTTCGCCTTAATATGCAGGTGATCACGGTCATATGCACTCGACGAAATTAAAAAGAAAAAAATTACACCATCTCCCGCTAAAGGGAACCATGTGTAGATGTGAAGCAGCGGGCGCTAACGCTTACACTGGCGGCGGCGTTGACGCTGGCACTCATCGCAGCGTTGCGCAGGAGAGAAAACTGGGGAGGCGCAAAGCAGGCAGTGATGGAGCAGTGTTTCCTACTGGAACATGCCAATCGCTGCTAATGGGCAATGAGAGACAGGATACTCGGACTGGACACAGAGACCCGCACTCCGCTTTTAGTTAACGCGCACGCTGCGAATTTTTATTGTTCAACAACGCACAGGAGAAATCTCCCACCGGCACCACCTTGGAGGTCATGATCCATTGCCATATATACGGGATGGCCAGTGAACGGTTGTGCAGCGCGAGCAGTCGGTTTTTTCAACCAAGAAACTCGCTAGCAGACGCTGCCGGCGTCGCGAGGCGAGAGAGGGGGGGGTGCGTAGGAGAGGGGAGAGGGGGGACGCGCATGCGCAGTGGGAGTGTGGACGCCGCGGGCAGGTATGCCTATAGGAGAGAGGGGGAGCGTAGGAGAGGAGAGAGAGGGGGGGACGCGCATGCGCAGTGGGAGTGTGGACGCCGCGGGCAGGGGATGCCTAGAGGAGAGAGGGGGGGAGAGCAAGAGGGGAGAGAGTAGGGGAGGCGCATGCGCAGTGAGGGTGTGGTTGCCGCGGGGAGGGATGCCTAGAGGAGACAGAGGGTAGAGGAGGTTTTTTTTATTTTTATTTTTTTTGAAAGGGTCTGCGCATGCGCAGTAAGGGTGGTCACGCCGGCACACCACCACTACCACCACCACCACCACCACCGGATTAAGCTTCGCCATAAGATGCTTCACATCTAAAAAAACCCTAAAATGACTGTCTGTACATAGATCGAAATGAAATGTTAAGAAGTGAACAGAGAAAGATAATAAAATGAGAGGAAGGCAGGAAGGTTAACCAGAGCTGTAGAATCCGGTATGCTTCTCTACTCTAAGGGGAGGTGGAAATTAAGAAAAAGATGGAACAGAAAGCGGAGAGAAAAGCAGGCGCGCGCAAATAAAAAGGGGAGGTGTAGAGCGGGAGTACTATAACCTATTCAATAGGCCACTGCCACGCTAGAGGTTTAGTAAACCCTGAATTGATTTTCTGTGCAATGAAAGTGTCAGTTTATGAGAAGCAACGCGAATCGCTCGAATACCAAGAACTCTCCGGCAGTCAATCCGGCTATTTGAAAACATATCCTCCCAGCAATGAAACGGTGTCTCTTTCACACACCCGAAGAATAATGATAATGATAATAACATCGGTATTGTGGCCAACACACTCGGGCGTTAAGTGGGAGACGCTAGCCAGAATAAGGGTGAAGGGTCGTTGGCTCGGTGCCCTTTGTAAGAAGCTTCGTCTCGACACAGGAAAAACGGCGATTCCTCATGTTGCTCGTTGTTCATACAGGCTGAATGTAAACGACACACCTGCCAACTCGGCTAAAAATGAACGAGCCTTTAATGACATAGAAGCTGACCGCGCGTTCATATATCGGTAAAGCGGCTTTAATGACAGGCATCATAGCGCTCTGAGGCAGGCAGAGCTGTACACACTGCACACGTGACGAAGGTTGGTGTTATTGCGCACGAAAACGTTGCATAACGCAGAACCGTGCAGCGGCCGAGTTATTGTCACAGCTTGCGCAGTCCACGTTTCAGCAATAGAAGTGAGGAAAACTTCGCGCAAGAGGGAAGCAGAGTGGGGGAGGGGGGTAGAAATGACCAAGCCGGACTAACTGTGCATTGAATGAGGTACACAGTCAGTCTCACCATTTTTGTGCACAAAATTTGAAACTTTATTGTGCTGTACAGAACTAGTACATTAGTGAGTGTGCCATTTATGTACATGCTCATATATATACATATATATATGGGCCGGTGTGTGTATGTCTTTTTTTTTCCCCCCTTCTTTTTCTTTTTCTTGCAGTTGCCCGCTGTTGTCTGCTGTACTCGTGGTGCCAGGAGCCTAGTCAGGCGTGTATAAACGCGCCTTTTGCTCCGGCACCATGACAATTCGTGTGCCATGTATTGTCAAAACTGTAAATAAACTTCAGACTTCAAACTTTGTTTACGCATAGTTTCTTAGTCTGCACTGCTCAGCTTACGCCGGCTGGAACAGCCGCTGCTGTTCCAGCAGGCTCGCAGGGTCGCGCAAGGCAATGGAGCCCTGGACTGAGGGCCCCACCCGACGAAGCCTCTCTGTACATTCCCTAATAAAAGTTTATTCTCCCTACCCTCCAGCATTGCTCTACTTCTTTAAGTGAAAATGTCGCCTTTGAGCTGGGCCGCTAAGGCACGCGGCCTGCGTACAACTGACGTCTCTGTCGCCTACAATGCCAAGCAAGAAATGCATAAACTAACGAAAGACTCTATCTTAAACAGCTTAGTAGTCGATAAATATACAAATAAATAAATAAATGACTGCACAGTTACTCCGTTTCGACTCCTCCCCCCTTTTTCCCGTTCGACCCCGACTGTGAGGTCCACCTCCCCCCCCCCCCCCCTCCCCGGCTCTTCTAAACCTACACCCAACTCTTCACACGCGCATCGCGCACACTTGAACTGTCCGAGATCTGAAGGCAACTAAGTTGCGGCGCCGGTTAGTGTTATGGAACGTTTTCATGTGAAATAAAACTATGCAACTGTGTGTAGAAAGTTTTCGCGTAAGGCGCTTCAAACATTGAGGTTCAGGGACGGTACAATACCAAAATACAACACTCGAAGAAAAGAAAATAGTGCTGTTACTCTTTTAGGCTAGTCCTAACTTGTAACATACATAACTGCCCTTAAATTGATTAGAACACTCATGGATACCGACCAATGGGAAAAATGTTTACTGGCGTTTCTAATTCCACACGGGAACATGGTCCACAATGAATTACAATGAACAGTGCTCCTGCGTGGGAGCCGGAACGTATGTAAACATTTTTCCACCCTTGTCGGCGTCCATCAATGTTTTCATCAATGCTTCATCCCAATTACACCAGATTTCGTCAGACCATCGACTTCAACTCTCTTGAAAGATATACGTTAACTCTTTTTGGAGATCATTACACACTCTGACACTATTGCAATGCTAATGTTGTGATGAAGTGTTGCGCTGGTGCACCACGCTGATACGAACAGGATGTATGCAAATGCATGACGTTCTTTGTAGGGTAGCAAGTAAGTATGTGAAATCTGGTGGTTTATTTAAATGACATCTTGTGTTTGAAATCGTTTATCATTAAATGTGTGTATCAACAGCGTGAACAAAATGCTTGCACCTAAGCTGCTGTTTTTGGCCGTACGGGGTCGAAGGACTCCCTCAGGCAATTCTTTTATGGCTTTACCCTTCACCACCTATCACGCATTGTGACAAACCAACAAAAATCTGTAAAATTAATCAATCAATCAGTCTTCTGAGAGCCGTGGGAGGTGCGATTCTCCCCAAGGGAGTTAACCTGTTGTTCTAAAAATCATGATTTATCCCTCCGTCATAGGAATCGGTATAACACGACAGTAAAACGTGCCCGTACGGTGGTAATTTAATGTTTACTGTACATTGAGACAGGAGAGTTTGCACAACGTATAACGTGGATGCACCATGTTGACGCTTGGTGGTACATCTCCATCCCGCGACTAACGTCTATGATCAACGATTAAACAAACCATTCTGTTAACGGCGAGAGCGTAATCAGAGGAAGAGACGTGAAGCCAGAAGAGCGTCGCTATTGGGGCGCAGAACTTGCCATCCCGCGGCATGCTAAAGTGTGATTTAACGTACGCCACAGCCGGACTAGAGGGAAACGCTGAGTGCGTCGTGTCGCCCTAGTAGCCCGGCCGCGACTTTTCTCGGGGTGAGCGTAAGCGAGCACGCGGTATTGCAGCCACTGAAGGGAGGCATACGTCGCATTTTTGGTTTGGATGGATGCTATGAGCGAGGCCGACGCTTGGGCTAAGGTCGCCACCTCGCGTTGCGTTAAGGCGCTGACAATATTGCACTTCTACTGAAAACACGCCGTCTGAGACGGACGCGTAGCAGCTGCGAATCGCGGAAGTCACAACAATGATGAATTACTTTACTTTACAGCTCCAAGAGGGCGACACCACCCCGCTGACGAGGAGCACTGTGATGAAAGTGGTAGATATAAAAGGCGCGATCGTAAAGCAGTCAGAGTCTGTGGCCGTGGCGCAATGGATAGCGTGCTCGGCTTCTGTTGTTGCGGACCGAGAGGTGATACGTTCGATGCCCGTTGCCGGAACTCTTTTTCTTTGACATCTGATCATGTAAATTTTTTAACGTCATTTCCGTGACAGAAATACGTCACTGAAGTCTTGGTGGGCCCCGGCATAAAACACTTTCGTGTTAAAAAGGGAAATACACGTGTTAAGTGAGGACTTACCGGAAAAGAGTTACAGCTACGTCATTTTATCTTACAGTGAAAAACGTAGTCAAAGCACCGAGTGTTTGGAAAAATTATTCACGATTCCAAACATTATGTACTGTACTCTTGGAGTCCAGTCTGCTACTCTTAATGACCAGCTGTCACCTTGTCTACGCGCTACGTGCTTTTCCATGCCCATTTCTTCTTCTTGAATTCGACTAAGAAGTCCTTATCAACCATTTGTATCTTGACCCACTCTGTCCTCTTCTTGTCCCTTGAGGTTACACCTATCATTTTTTTTTCATTGCTCTCTGCGTCTTTCTCAATCTAAGTTGAGTCCTCTTTGTAAGCCTCCGGCTCTCTGCTCCGCAGGTAAGTAGCGCTAAGATGGAGCTGTCGAATACCTTCCTCTTGAGTGATAGTGGTATTACTGCGGTCTCATGATTCACCTCCGCGGTCACTACCTGTCCTATGTAGACGTGTCCCTTTACTACTTCCATTGCCTCAACACCTATCGGTGTAGTACTTTTCTAGGGAAGAGCGGGAAGCCGTATAACAACCGCAGACGTGTTTGTGGGGGGTTGGCAATTTAAAATTCTATGCACTCTGCAATAGTACGGCGGTAAGATTCTAGTTCAAAGCAAAATTGAACGAGTTAGATCACTATCTGCAGTTTATTTTTTTTAAATGCGAAGCATTTCTTAGCGCACTTCGGCGACTTTGAGCGTATCTATCTATCTATCTATCTATCTATCTATCTATCTATCTATCTATCTATCTATCTATCTATCTATCTATCTATCTATCTATCTATCTATCTATCTATTTATCTATCTATCTATCTATCTATCTATCTATCTATCTATCTATCTATCTATCTATCTATCTAGCCGCCTACGACTTTGTGCTCTCCCGGCCGTATCGTTAAATGGAATTTATACCAAATTTGGTATGGCATAACACGACTCTATGACGAACGTAAATGACTGGTCATATCATGAAAATCATGACTAACTTGTCATGAAAAGTATGATTTACATGCCACGTTCATGGTGCGCTCGCGGCCGTTTCGCTAGCTTGATATACACCAAATCTGGTATTCCGTGACGTGTCTGTATGGCGAACATAAGTGGCATGTGGTAATATGGAAATCATGACATGTCATGTGCAACATGACTTGCATGCCACGCTCATGACATGCTCGCGGCAGTTTCGGTAGCTTGATATGCACCAAATTTGGTATTGCGTGACATGACTGTATGACGAACATAAATGACAGGTCCTAACATGTAAATCATGACATGCACGTTAAGTACAGCATGATTTGCTCCTTGCTGGCTGCTTCGCATTACGTCAATTCCCACAATGCGTGAGATCTGCCTTTTTTTTTTTTTTTACTTTTATTTCATATTTCAGAGAGACCAGTAAGCTGCTCTGGAAATGATGTGTTCAGAAAAGGTTAATTCCAACGTATGGCGCTACGAACACTTGGGGACGAGCAACTAGGACAATGATATGTACAAAGGACTGAGCACTACTGACATAAAACATTTTTACAGAAATGTCCAGTCCAGAGGATGCCACTAACACATGCCACAAGAGACTAACGTGCGCACGCTTATCTCAAGCCTCTTCACTTAGAGAGGGGTCAACGAGCAAGGAAGACGTCGCGGCCTAACAGAGAGCAGCGACGGAGGCTTCCCAAAGACCTTTTTGCCGAACTTCAAAGGCTATAGATGAGTTCGTGATGAAACAAGCGCAATATGCATGAAGACGCAGGAGGAAGCGTTACGCAGGACGCAGCGCCCCGTCCCGTGTCCTTTCTAAGTCTTGGTGCGCCCAACTGACACTGACATTGTAAATGAGTTGTACAGCAGTAACGTGCACGACCAGAAGTCCCACTTTTTTTCTATTCTTGTCAGTGTACCGAGTTGCTAATATTATTTTCTACGAAATTGAGCAGTGCTACAACAAAATAGCGCCCAGTTGTGCACATTTAAGAAAGTGCAGGAGGACGAGAGCACAACCTTTAACAGGTCGAGCTTTAGTAAGGTAGCACATTGAGCTAGTTTGAATATACACACGACGGCCAGCGCAATTCTGTCTCTTGTCTTGTTTGCGCTGGCTGTCACGAGGTCGAGTTCTGCCATGCATATTAACAGCGGAGCTGTTCTTGGTCGAGGCCTTCATGTCCGGGTACAATCACAGATCGTAGATAGTAGCGGGATTTACCCATAAATCCCACTACGGATATGTGCCACTCTTCCAACCTCTCCCACTACTCACTAGTCCGACAAATCACCGCTAGGCGCACTACTGCTCCCGCCACTGCTGCCACTTGAGTCGCCCACTTCATGCTACGTAAGTCCCACTTCATTCAACCCCACTCGACTCCACCAGCTTCGCTGTTTCATCACTGTCCGCTCAAGTGGAGCGGGCTGACTTTATTTATTTACCCGTGGTTTTGGATATGGCGTGTCTGCTTGCGTGGTCGGCCTGTCGCTGTCTGAAGCGCGGTTTTCTTCTCCACTACATTTCCACGAGTGGCTGACCTCCACTGCAGTACTCAACAGTCCGCCACTACGGCGTGCCTCATGTCGTAATTTTGGCACGTAATGCCCCAGCAATTCATATTGTAAGTGAGACAATATGAAAGCCGCCACGGGAGCCCTCACATTAAAAGCAGTATTACATACACCCACCTACACTTCCGTACTTCCACACAGTTTGCATATGCGCCATTCGCGTACGGCAAGCGTGGCTCGGCCAGGCGATCGCGTGCGCTGTTACAACGGACGCGAGCCATTCTCAAGGACCCGTTCACCGTCGCCTTCGTACACATAGTCTCTGCATCGGCGCAGCCGTGGTCCTTGGCTTTTCACCCCGCACTGGCGAGTGTCTAAGCCGCTAGAATACGCCGTCGTTGACTGCAGCGAAGCTCAGCACGCTGCTGCCCCGTTGTTCCTCTTGGCACGGGCAGCAGTGCCCAACACTCCGACGATAACCGACACAGAAAACACCGGGCAGTACAGGCTGGGCAGATAAGAAAGGCGGAGGGGGGGGGGGGGGGGAGAGTGCACAGAGGAGGGGACTGTAATTATTTATCCTTTTTCCTTCCCGCGCTTAATTATCGCCGCGCTGAGTATCTTGGCAGCGTGTTATATTATCGAACGTAAATTACCGAGTCGCTCGCTGCTTCGCGCATACGTTCTCTGGAGAAACAGTGCTTTTTTTCGAACGACCCTGAACGCTGGAATGAAGCGTCTTTCTTGTTAGTTTTCGTGTTCTACCGTGGTTAGCATAAGAAAGGTTAAATTAAGCTAGACGGATCTTCTTTACGCATTCTGGCAAACGTCCCCTCCCCTACCACACTTGATGCATGCTGCATGCCCAGTTTCACGTGAGTGGACAAAAAAAAAAGACGAAACAAATTGTGACGTGCGGAAGCCAAGAGGAAAGATGACGCTTGTCTCATTTCGACACTTGACTAATTTCCTTCGTGACCGTATCATTATGCTTACCGTTACGAGGGATGTTGTTCCCATCTGCAAGCAGGGTTAATCCCCGCCAGGAAGAAAGTATGAGGTTATTCCTACTTGGGGCCAACAGCTGTCGTCACTGCATCAAGCCCGACACTCGACCATGCGCAAGCGGTGCACTTACTGATAATATCCTCTAGTCATTACACCTGATCAAGTGGGTAACTCAACGTAGTAATTAATAGTTCTCGCCTTCCGAATCGCACGTAGTCAGTGGGAAACTGCGCTGCACGCGCTGCCTTCAGACGCGACCGCGGCAGCGCCGCACATCGGTAATCCACGGCTGTTCGCTGGTGAACGCCAGGAGGGACGCTAGCGAGGCAGCGTACGCTCAGTCGCGGAAGTAAAGTAAATGTGGTCATCTTACATGAGTATTTGTTCTTGTTAGATGAGAAGCGCTTGTTGACGAACGAAAGATACTTTCCGCGTATCTATCTATCTATCTATCTATCTATCTATCTATCTATCTATCTATCTATCTATCTATCTATCTATCTATCTATCTATCTATCTATCTATCTATCTATCTATCTATCTATCTATCTATCTATCTATCTATCTATCTATCTATCTATCTATCTATCTATCTATCTATCTATCTATCTGCGTGTTTCAGTTCTCATGCCCACTTGCTAAACTAAGACTGACATGAAACAATCTGAATGTGCATCGAACATGAATATCAGGCCATGATATGAATAACTTGTCACGCGTGTCATGTACGTTGTGATGTACAATAAAAAGTGACATGGCGATGCCACGGGGGTAATTTCTTTACTTTTAAGACTTTGCGTACCACAAAATGTGCACTTCATGAAGTGTGCATACTAAAAATATGAGTGATTGGTCACAAAGAGGGTTTTCAGTGACATACAGTTGCTATTTACGGTGACATAAACGACAAAACTAACATGATGCATACGTCGTGGAGGCGTCGTTGTCTTTTCATTAACAAGGTATATACGAGAATGTACATGCTTTCATGACAAACACATGTGACAACGAATTACCTGTCATGAACTGAATCGCATTGAATGTCATGGATAGCATAACATGCATGCAATAACATTCACTTCTTTATCTGCTACATCTCAATATGCATGAGAAATCATCAATTACGTGACGTACAGTACACACGAATTCAGACGAGACATTATTTTTTTTAGTATAACGGCTGATATGCCCAATTTCTCGAGATAACAACGTCAAGTGGCGACGAATCTGGTCTTTAAAGATAATTTTTGCTCTTATCTACGCGTTAGAGTCGGAATTACGCCGATATCACCCGTACTGAAGATGGTGGAAACGAAAGTATATGCGTTACTTAGACCTAAATTGTGCTGTTGCAATCCGTGTCATGACATGTCTGCATTTACTCGCATAGTACCAACATTCGTTCGTGTCTGATGGCACCGACCAAATACTGGTCTGCCATGACTTTCTAGTGAAGACGCCAAGTAGTGCCCTCGCTTTCATGAGAGTGAGCGGCTTACATGATCCGGTCCGGGCTCCTTGTACTCCGGCTCTATGTCTCCGAGCCCTAGAGCCTCCCTCCTCTGCTTGATGGTGAGCTTGAGGCAGTTCTTGATGAGCACCGACCTCTCCCGCGGGATGCACTGCAGGGTCTCGTCCTCCATGTACCGGGGCGTCGCCTGCAACGTATAGTCATGAGCAATATGTGCTGCAACACTGAAACGTCCTTTTAAGGATCATAGCGACTAAACGCAGTTGTCAAGCGCGAAAGCGATGCTGACACTAAATGCTCAAGCGGAAAGCTATCTCTGGCGATTCAGTATGTCACAAGCACGTCAGCACATTAGAAGTAATTACTGGATAAACATGAATTCTGCGTTCCGGCTCATATTGCCAGCGATAGTATGTAGCGATGGACAGAGACGAGAGACGTCGTTGTGAAGGCGGCCAACGTGGCCGTGCCGCTGTCTCGCCACTTTATTGAGTGAAGGCCAAACGGAGCGGCGGCAGCTGCCGGCGTCCAGTCCGCCAGGCACGTGAACCCGTTCTTACTGTCTCGCGGCTCGAGCTCAGCATGAGCTGCACGAGAGGCGCGGCGCGGCGGCAAGTAAAATGACGATGATGATAGCGCTACAGAAGAGACGTCTCTCGTCTCTGTCCCTCGCTACATTGGTGACCCGGACAACACGCCTTTCGACGAGCGGCCACTGCCATGTTTCGACGTCCCTACCCGCAAGTGCCACCGTTCGACCCGGTCTACCCCCCGAGTATGGTTTAAGCAGCTGGATGCCATTCTCATGGTGGATAGCGTCACCGCACAACCGGAGATGCACGCCGTCCTGCTACACGCCCTCCCGGTTGAGCTCCGCCATCTCGCGGCCGCGTCGACATCCAGCCAACAGCCATACGACGACCTCTGCACTGCGGTGCTGGCCTTCTACGGAGAAATCTACCGCCCGCTTCCGATGAGCCGCGAGTTCCGGGTTTCCCCTCCGTCGACTCGAGCTCTACAAGCCAGCCCGCAGCTCTCCCTTTACTACGACTTTTCTTCCCCGGCTACGACTCCTTCTACCTCGGGTCCGGACAGAGGAGCACCCATTCCTGCGCCCGACCACGACGACCAGGTAGAAGACGCCCCTGCGTTGACCGACCTTCCCGAGGACCTTCCCGAGGGTCCCCGAAGGTACGAGGGTCCGTCACGCATGCCTGCCACTCGCCCGTCTTCCCCAACCTCGACGGCTCGTGACACCTTGAAGCCGTCAGACTGCAGTACGGCTACCCAGCCGTACGCCCTGGAGTCTGAGACGGCCGCGGACGATCTCCCACCCGCTGTTCGCCCACCAATTGCGGAAGCGTCGCCGTCAACAATTACTAACGAACGCGAGCTTCCGTCGACCGCATCGCTCTGCGTCATTTGCCAGCAGCGACCAGCCTCGCCCTCGCAGTCTCCCGCAGCCGAAGTTCCAGCCCCCAACCAACTACGGCCGAACTTCAACGACGCGGCAACTATGACTGACGCGCCTGAGGACAACGTGCCTGGCCCTGCTATGGCAGAGCAGACTACTCATGCCCCACCTACCACAGGGCCAGCCATGGACCATGCTGATCTGTGCACCAGCCCTCGTGCGCCGACTACCGAAAGTCGTTCCACGTGCACAGGTGCGCCGACCAACCCTCCTCTAGAGTGCACGCCTGCAGTGTTCCACGGCATCCATCCTCCGGAAGCGCTGACGCAGGCCGGCAGCCACCAAACGGGTGTCCACAATGCAAACGCGCTCGTCACAACGGCAACGACGCCCAATTGGACCCCATCTCTATCGCACGTGGCTCTACGTCGACAAAACCACCGCACTCGGCGTCAATCAAGACGGCATGCACGTGGTGCGGTTGTTCGAGATCGATGTCGCCGCATCCGGGGACTTGTGTACCATTTCCAGCACACCGAACGCCCTACAACGCCGAGGTTGGTGTTGCGCCGACACCGCAGTCCACACCAGCACCACCGACCCGCTGCCAACGTTAGCCACGAAACAGACACATCTACGGGCACCTTTGTCAGTCGCCTCCGATCGTGCCGCCTGGTGCCCTCTCGAACAGTCACACCAGGTCATCGTGGCACCCACTTGTCTATAACCACAGCGCTCCGGTGCCTTCTCCGTCCGCTGCCTTTTTCCCAGTGCCGCCCGCCGGAACAACTGTAAAGACCCTGCGCCTCCACGTCGACGACTGGACTACCCACGGACCCTTTCGACTTGCGTTGTCAAAACTTGTATATACGCCGCCATAGTTTTTCATTACGGGTTCATTTCTGCAGGGGGGGGAGTATCTGTAGCGCTATCATCATCGTCATTTTACTTGCCGCCGCGCCGCGCCTCTCGTGCAGCTCATGCTGAGCTCGAGCCGCGAGACAGTAAGAACGGGTTCACGTGCCTGGCGGACTGGACGCCGGCAGCTGCCGCCGCTCCGTTTGGCTTTCGCTCAATAAAGTGGCGAGACAGCGGCACGGCCACGTTGGCCGCCTTCACGACGACGTCTCTCGTCTCTGTCCCTCGCTACAAGTACATATGTTATTGCTATCACTGCGGTTAAAACCTTAGATGACTCATCGAACGCGGAAATTCACCGCCGCCGGCGAGTGCTGCAAAAAGCATAATCACGTGATGACATCGTCATGACGTCACATATGGAGAAAAATTGAAGGACACTTTGTACATTCCAAAGTGTGTTCGGCGAAAGCGTGTGGCCATTCCACTGATTATGCCATGTCTTTTTTCTTTTACACTCTCAGTGGGATAAGACACAAACCGATTGGGTGCGTGTTTTGGTCTTTAATTTTTTACCGCGAATCGCAGCGAGACGCGAGACTCATCTTCCTCCGTTCGCATGCGGTAGTATTTTCTCGCTCTTTGCGCATCGTGCAAACGCCATCCGCGTTCCAGCTCTTAAATTGACGGACCCTTTGTAAATTGGAAAGTGTATTCCGTGAACGCCTGGGTCCATTGAGACGGCGTCGGTCAGAATGATTCCAAACTCTGGGCACAGCGACGCTACGCAAGCAAAGCGCGAGCGCTATAGAGTCCGACGCGACCGGCGTCCGTCTGCGCATTCCGGCGGCCACCTGGCTCCGGGCCAGAGCTCGGATGGACGGATGGACGGACGGACGGATGGATGGACGGACGGACGGACGCCGGACGGAGGTCGGACGGACACCGGACGGAGGTCGGACGGACACCGGACGGACGTGAACATGAGACATTAAAGGCTTTCGCCTTAAAGATTACACCATCTCCCGCTAAAGGGAACCATGTGTAGATGCGAAGTAGCGGGCGCCAACGCTTACACTGGCGGCGGCGTTGACGCTGGCGCTCATCGCAGCGTTGCACAGGAGATAAACCTGGGGGGCGCAGAGCACGCAGTAGGAGGGGAGAAAGGGGGGAGCGTAGGAGGAGAGAGAGGGAGGGGACGCTCATGCGCAGTGAGGGTGTGGCCTCCGCGGGGAGGGATGCCTAGAGGAGAGAGAGGTGAAGAGGAGGTTTTTCATTTTAATTTTTTTAATGGTTTGGCGCATGCGCAGTGGGGGTGTGGACGGACGGACGGACGCCGGACGGACACCGGACGGACGTGAGCATGAGACATTAAAGGCTTTCGCCTTAAAATGTGCGGCTTCATCATGACGTCCCGATGGTATCCCATAACGGGACGTCCCGTCACGACGTCGCCCCAAGACATTGTCGAGCGGTGAAAAGTGGGCCGATCACGAAGCCAGTGTGAAATCAGGTGAGTTGCAGAAAGCGTGCAGCGACTCCGATCCCGGAGTCAATGTAAAACCATGTAAGACGCAGAAAGCTTTCGGAAGGGGGGCGAGGGAGGATCAGTGCTAACCATTTAAGACTAATTCACTCATTAATGCTAACCATTTAAGACTAATTCGTCGTGCGTGATCGAACCAAGCCCGACCGACATACTTCAGTTTCATGTGGCCTAATGATGCTAATTAGGGGAAATTAAGTAAACTGAGTCTAATTGATATTGAGCCGGGACTCGTCAGGAGACCACCAGCTCTGCTGTGACTCAGCCTTGCGCCTTTAGTGCAAACTGTGCACAATTTTTTTTTCTCTTTAGCGACCCTTCAAGTTGTGCTGAGGAAGAGCCACGGGTCCTACCCAAGAGGCGTCGCAGGGCGCCCAGGCTGCTTGGCTGTGCGCCTCGTCCTCCTCCTGGGGACGCCACTGTGCTCCGTTCGGTGCCAGCGCCAACATGGCGTCCCGGTGCAGCGGTTCCTGCCGCGAGCCGTACATGGTGCGACCTCTGGTGGCGGTAGACGGTGGCGGCGGCGCAGTGCCCGCACTGCTCCAGGCGGTCGGCCGATGCCAGGGCCACGCCGATTGGGCCCCGGAGAGGCTGTGACCGTGGCTCTGCGAACAAGGGGACACATACATAAGGGCACATATTTACAAAAAAAAATTTTTAAAATTATTTCATGAGCCAATCTACGCTATGGGTGCAAATCAATTGGAATATTGCCTCTTATATATGTGCCTAATATATAAAAAGATATATGCAAAATGCATGGCTTTTTCAAAATAACTTCACTAAAATGTTTCACTTAAACAGGAGCTCGTTTCAGAACGTTCGTACATATCGTGAACATTGATATGACTTTCCCGTTGTGTACTTGTTATTTATGTATTCTTTCGATTATGCCAAGCTATCCAATGTATTACTGTTTATTGTCTTATTGTATTGCTTTTATTCACTCCTGTATAGGCCCGAGGAGGGCCTGCGGTATCTGTAAATAAGTAAATAAATAAATAAATAAATAAATAAATAAATAAATAAATAAATAAAAACGCCCTGGTCATCACTATAAGGTTCTCATTCCTTTCTGCCGCACTCATGTTTTTTCACACTGCTTTCTGCCAAAGAACAGCGCTGGGTGGAACCGCCTTCCACCCTCCATCGTCGGCATTAAGGACACGTCATCATTGCAGACTGCACTAACGGATTATATTTCGAGCCTCTAATAAGTCATTACTGTTTGAACACGTATTCTGATTATTGTTTTGTGCATTTATGTGTCATTTCTACTGCATTTTTTGTGAGCGTTAGCCATCCCACTTTTTCACGCATTTATGCTCCTCGAGGGTCGTATAGAGAAATAAATAAATAAATAAATAAATAAATAAATAAATAAATAAATAAATAAGGCCCAAGTGTCACTGTGCATAGACCACACAATTATTTATTTCTTTATTTATTTTAGGTATACATTCACTTATAATTTCTCAATTTAGCGTATGTTTCTTTAAAGCACTTATTTATTTCTTTATTTATTTATTTATTTATTTATTTATTTATTTATTTATTGTTACTTTTAGTGAACAATGAGGTGCTGAAGGGTTTGCTCAATTGCTGTGGCACATTCGTTTTGCCCGTTGACGACTGCTTCATTTTTAGTGAATCACATTTACTGACTAGTTCAATTTATGATCAGTCAACATTCAGTGGGCACGTCGGCTGGCCGCCTGTCACAGCCATGACCAACCCGTTGCTTTACTTTATGCAGGTTAGTAGCAAGCATTCCTCTGTCAAAACTAGTGATCCCTGCTTTATCCAGCTGACGTGTCCCACCAGCATATGCATGGGTTACCTCTACGTGCGGAATACAGTGTTGTCTCTACTGAAACTTTGTGGTGACATTGAATCCAACCCAGGTCCGTCTACCGAGCAATTGTTAAAAGAGCTTCTTGAAGGTCAAAAGACTATGCATAAAAGGTTTGATACTATAGAGTCGAAGCTTAAGAAGGTAGAAACATCAGTGTCAGCCCTCAAGGAACTGAGTACCAAAGTCACCAGTCTCGAAAAAACTGTGCAAGGATTAGAGAAAAGGCTTGAAAATTTAGAAGATAGAAGCAGAAGAAACAATCTTTTGGTTTTTGGTATTCCCGAGGAATCAGGTGAAACACAAGAATCGCTGGAGATGGCAGTAGTTGAAGACTTGTTCAAGACTAAGCTTGGCGTAGAAGTAAAATCTGTCGAAAGACTGCACAGGATGGGGCGTATGCAACCCGATAAATCTAGACCTGTGATCTTAAAGTTTATAGATGACAGGGAAAAAAGAAACGTCCTGAAGAACTGTTCTAAACTGAAAGGAACGGGTATTTCCGTGTCTGAGGATTTCTCGGCAGCTACGAGGCAAATCCGAAAGAACTTATGGGATAGTGCCTCTGATAACAGGAAAGCGGGAGCAAAGGTGAAGCTATCATATGACAAAATCAGAATTGATAATGAAATGTATGAATGGGACAGTCTTCACATGAAGCGGGTTCCTACCAGTTGACGCAGTAGCCGGCTGCGTGATAAACAGTGACATAAAAGCAAAGAAACTAAACAGTTTTGCTGTCTTAACATAAATGCCCGTAGCTTGGTTAACAAGGTCCTTGATTTAGAAAGCGTAGTGATAGCACATAAGCCGCATATGTTAATAATTACAGAAACGTGGCTGAACCGAGACATTGGTGATTATGAAGTAACGCCACCAGGGTACAGAATATATCGTAATGACCGAGACTCCCGCGGTGGCGGTGTTGCCATTATGTTTCGAGAATCGCTATGTGTCATGCGATTACCCAATATTAAAGGAATTGAATGTGTTATTGCCAAAGTGTTTTTAGACGAGCTACATATTGTCGTTGGAGGCTTTTACCGTCCGCCCAATTGTGGCGATGAGTTTGTGGAACAATTAAACGAATTTTTTGTGTAAGTATAACACTTGTAGTTGCAACGTCTTAATCGGTGGCGATTTCAATTTTCCCATGGTAAATTGGTCAGATGAATTTCCACATGCCCTCTCCGCTGCATCTGTATCTTTCCTCGATGTTCTGCTGTTCCACGATTTGTCGCAGCTTGTAAAAATGCCCACTCGCATTCAAAACCATTCTAGCACGGTTTTAGATCTGTTTCTTGTTAGTAGAGGTATATATCGACGAAGTCCGATAGTAGAAATTTACGACGGCATTTCGGACCATAAACTTGTGTCCTTACGCTTCGAACTATGCCCCACAAAAAAGCCCGATAAACAGACCACCATTGTACCTGTGTTTTCGCGTGCTAGTGACGTGGACATTATTGACACTTTCGATCATTTTTATTTCCATTTCCTTACGCTTTCCAAAGAAAATGAATGCTCTGTCGACCGATTGTGGTGCTTTTTCAAGGACCTAGTAATAAAATGTATTCAAGACTTTGTGCCTCACAAACGCAAGGTATTAAACCGGTCTAGCCCCTGGATGACGAAATAAATCGTACGCCTGGGACGCAAGCTAAAGAAGGCAAGAAAGCAGCAAATAAAACGACCTTCAGTGTCTGGATTAGACAAAATATCAGAGATGCGTCATATACTGAAAGACAATTTGAAAAACGCAAAAGAAAAATATCAAAGTGAGGTTTTGACAAACTTTCTCTTGACGTCACCAAATAAGTTTTGGCAGTACCTTTCACCTAAAAAAAGTCCCGTATCAAGTTTATCCATTGACGGCGATGTTATAACCGATAAGAGGGAAATAGCAGAAGCAATGAATGATTATTTTTGTTCAGTATACACGCGTGATAACGATGTTGCCCCTGATTTCACTACTTATGATGTCATACCACCTATCGATGACGTCTGTATTACTGAAGAAGGTGTGCTATTGCTTCTGCTTAATCTCGATCCGAAAAAGTCACCAGGAATCGACTCTATACCTAACGCCTTTCTTATAAGGTATGCTGAATGGAGTGCCAAATACCTGTGCTTGATCTTTAAATCCTCTCTCTCGCGCGCTGAGCTTCCCAGTGATTGGAAGCACGCCAATATCACGCCAGTACCGAAAACTGATGACCACTCGCTTGTATCCTCGTTTAAGCCTATCTCCTTGCTATGCTCTAGTGTCAAAATTCTAGAGCATATAATATTCAAACATCTGACTATCTTTGTCGAAAGTAATAACCTAATTACCCCCCCTTCAGCACGGCTTTCGCAAAGGATATTCTACGGTAACTCAGCTTATCGAGACGTTTCATGACCTGGCTACAGCGGTCGATATGAATGGTCAGGTAGATGTTATATTACTGGATTTCGAAAAAGCTTTCGATCGTGTGAGTCACCAGAAATTACTACTTAAACTCAAACCAATACTGAAAAATGACAAAATACTTGCTTGGATAGCGGCTTATCTTTCAATGAGAAGCCAGTGTGTGACAATTGATGGCGTAAGCTCGATTTCCGCCCCTGTGAAATCAGGTGTGCCCCAAGGATCAATTTTGGGGCCATTGTTTTTCCTGTTATTTATTAATGATATTGTCCTAAACTTACCCGTAAAAATAAAGCTTTTCGCGGACGATTGTATATTATATCAAGAAATTCATAGTTATATTGATCAAGAATCTTTAAACACTGCATTAGCAGCGCTTCAAACGTGGTGTACAAAATGGCAGATGGCAATTAACTATAAAAAAACTGTTGCAATGAGAGTTACGCGTAAGAAACAGCCGGTTTTGTTTACCTATCACATCGATGGTCATGCTTTATCGGAGGTCACTAAACACAAATATTTAGGACTAATACTGACATCAGGCTTAAAATGGAATGAACATGTTCAATACATTGAAAGAAGGGCAATGAAGAAGCTTGGTTACTTGCGAAGGAGGCTTGTAAATGCTACACCGCACATCAAACTTCTCGCATACAAAACTTTTATTAGGCCAATATTAGAATACGCAGCTGCTGTGTGGGATCCCTTTACTATGTCCAATAATAAAAAAGCTAGAAATGGTCCAACGAAAATCTGTTCGATTTGTGTTTAATTGTTATAGTTGGCGCACATCACCTTCACTTCTTTTAGTTAAAGCGGAGCTCGAAAAACTACAAGAAAGAAGAAGAACGGAAAGGCTGAAGCTATTCTACCTCACTTTTCATAGAAAAACTGGAATTAGCAAAACAGTGCATATTAAACAAACAGGTGAATGTGCTGTGCGCGTATGTCATTCAAAAAAAGTTGTAGATTACGTAAACCGCACAGATACGTTCAAGTATTCTTTTTTTTCCCAGAACTACCCGTGAGTGGAATAGCCTAACAGCCGATATTGTAGAATGTACAACAGTTGATTTATTTCTGAATTCACTCAACAACCTTTAACAAATTGTGCTGTTACTTATTATATAACAGTGAATTTACCAGAGATACACAATGCTTCCCTTCGTGTTCAATACGTTTCAGTTGGTAAAATTATGCTGTTTGTTGTAATGTTTTTGTTTTGTTTATCTTAAATTGTTATAAAAATGTTCTAATGTATGCTTTTGCATTGTATATCATTTTTTCTGTACGGCATTTCGCAAATATTACTGATCTCACTATGTCTGCGCGATGCTATTATGTTGCTATTGCAGCGAAGAGTTCTGTATGCCCACTCCTGCTAAAGACCTGGTACACAGGTCAGCAGTATGTAATAAATAAATAATAAATAAATAAATTCAACACTCATCGATCACATCGCGCGCCACGGCCATAACTTTGTGCTATCTACATGTATTTTACGCTTCTACACAGCGTGTGGTTTTAGGCCTCCTTACGGCCATACTACGTCCTGTCACCGTAATCACTGATCACCCCTATCACCGCATAGAAAGACGTGGCACCCTTTAGCCACAGCCTCCACCTTTTGCCACAGGAAACGCACTAATCATCATTCATTTTTAGAATACCTGTGGTGAGCAGTGGACTTCGTCTAGTTCCTGTGATAAATACCTGCTGGGTGTCTTTTTATTTATATATGAAAAAATATCGGAAGGTTGGCTGCGTTAGAGCCGGCTATACCAACATCATGGTAGTAATATAAAAGATACACACATAAAAAAGAAAAATTAAAAAGAAGAAAAGAAGAAAGTCTAATCAGAAGCACTATGTACATATATACAACATAGGGCGTGTAACGTATGAGCACAGTATATGGCATAGTCCAGTTCGTACAGCCTGGTCACATTGCGGAGTCCGTAGAGATAATTTTTTATGCACTTACATCTTGACTTTGAGATATGCTCGTCGTTATGGCAAGGAGCAGTAAGAACTATGGACAGTTCATTTTTCTGTTGAATAGGTAATTGCTGACTAGGGAACTGTTCGTGAAGTTACGACTTGTTCGTATTTCATGTTACTCTCAGGATCGCAGTCACGTCAACTGATTTTCTCAGTTCGCCAGCTGTTATTTGTGCTCAGTCTGAATGGTCACGGTTGCTTTTTCCTTTCTCATTTGAAAGTAAAGGCCATTCATGATGGTGGTAGTTTGTCGGTTGACTAGGTAACTGCTCGCGAAGTTACGAACGGCCAAGTTATATATAGCAGCCTTACCATATAGTCATTGATGCTGCGAGATCCACTTAGCACAAATAGTGAACTATTTCAAGTGCTCGATAGTCGAAGGTGCGAGACCTCTATGCAAAAATATGTTTGAATATTTAGAGTACCATATGTGCTGTTTAGAAAAAATTTATCTACACTACGTATAGAGCATAAATTATACATGACATATCAGTGTTCAGGGATACATTCACACTTTCACAATTCTACATCACAAAAATTAACACTTTCGCATAGGGCGAACAGCAAAAGTCTGATCAACATAACAACAATTGCACATGGCTCACAATTGACACAATAGAGAACAGGGTAAATGGGTAGGAGTACATGCTCTTCCATCGTGTACATCAACTTAGTGATAGACTCACCAGGACATGAGATACCAAGGCGGCAAACACAGGTCTAAAGGGCAAGGAGATAAGCACATCAACTCCGACCTGACGGTGCGGCCTAGCACCATGTAGGCCGAAAAAAATGACCTCGGACAGTATGATAAACCGTTCCCGTTAATGCCACCAAATTCGGCAAGACGCACTCGCCGCCATTTCAAGCTGCCACCACAAGAGCGTAAGTTAACAACTCTGTTCGTTATGGAATCACCGAACGAAACAGCGACAAATACCGAAATCTCCGCATAAAAGCAAGCACACGCCGTGACGGACATCGTTCCTTTATTAAAATCGAAGTCTTTATTGACGCGTCCAGCTTAAACGCTCACATTGCAGTCATCGTTGTCGGCTTCCAAATTGGTCTCTCTATGTTTAGGACACGCACGAGAATGTTTCGCGGAAGGAGGCTTAAAAGGATTCCTTATGCATCTTCATTTTATATGAGAACGCATAATGGGACTCCGCATACTTTGAAAAGCTTAGAAACAAGCCTTGCATTTTAAGGCGAAAGCCTTAGATAGCTCATCAGACGCGAAAACTGACTTTCGGCTTCGGCGTCTTCCAGATTTGGCGAGGCATGACAAACTTCGCGAGACCAGCTTCAGCGCCGAAGCATGTAACGCAAAAAGCCATCATAATGCGATGACGTCAGCCTGTCACGTCAACACAACGCCATACACCGCTAAAAATTGTGACGTAGTCATGACGTCACCATGCAGTCATGTAATGCGACGTCATTCATTATATCGTCGCTTAAGAATAGGGAAAATAGACAACCACCCGTTTGTAGCATGAAGCCACAGGACACATACCTGCTGTCCCTTTCTTACTCCTTCCCTTTCTTACTCCTTCCACCATCTTGCGGGATACCGCAGAACTCATTTGCATATCGTCGCTTGGTCGAACATTCTAAAAAAAAGGAGTATGTGTGACTCCTTTAGGGTAGCCCTGACTTGCCACGTACAACACCCTCTTTAAATAGGCACGTCAACTCTCTCTGAGGGTCATTGTACTCTCTTCTGACAGTCGTTCGACTCACAAAAGAGTCAAGGTGCCTCTTTAAAGAGAGTGATGTACGTGGCGAGTCCGGGCCAAAAAAAAAAGGAGTCACACATAGTCCTTTTTTTTTTTTCTTGGAGTGTAGGCGGACCGATCCCGGAGTCACGTGATGAGCGGAAAGCTTGCAATGCCTCATATCCCGAAGGCAGTGCAAAGTGACGCTAGGTGCCGACAGCTTTCGGGGGGCGGGGGGGGATCAACTCTGAGAAGAAAAAGATGGCTTTCGCCTTCGAGTCATCTTAGGCGATTGCATGATGGACCCTGTGTGTGAATTTTGCGACGTAAAAAGTAGGGGGGATGATGATGATGATGCTGATGATTATGATGCTGCTGCTGATGATGATATTGATGACATTGATGTATGAGATATGGTTCAACGGCTCCCAGCATTTTGCTTTTCAACACAACAGAATACGGGACGACATTCACGGGCATGACAAATCTAGCCATCACCCATAATATAATCTAAGCAATCTATTAAGTTTTGCAGACATCGTTCTATTCTGCGTACCGATTTCACCAGCGCACGAAAGAAAGTAACAGCGATGCCTTCCTCACAGGTAGGCGCTCTTTTTTTTTTTTTTTTTTTTTTGCACGTGTACTGCAGTACTCCCGGATTCAACCGCGACAACATTATTTTTAGTGTGAGGACTGGTACGCGCAATTGCTGGGGATAACCATGTCGTGTCGCGACGAATCTAGTATTTATAGATAACGCTGACTCTGGTCTACGCGTTCGGGTCAAAGTTACGCGTCCCTATGATTCAGCAAGCTTTGCAAATTGTATGAGTAAGTTTGATCCCTATGAGTCAGCAAGCTACATTCAAGCGTTGCTCAACCCTCGAGGAATAAGCTAATCAAAGTTACGTATGATATTCACATCATCGCACCGTAAAGTGCACTTAGTTCCAATAATACTGACGTCTGTGCTCTAACGTGAGTGTTGACGTTCCGTCAGAGCATAATTAACCCTTTAAACGAAAATGCAGTCGACGATCCTGGTAAGCCCAATGTGCATACAACTAGCACACTTACAAAGACACGTTCATACACCTGGTAATGATTGGCTAAAAGCTGAAAAATGCAGCATAGACAGTTACTCGTCGACTGCTTCGCATGAAACCGATTCTAATAAGGCGTGGGGATCTTTCGTAATCGTGAGTACGAGCGCACTGTGAACGAGAGGGCACGTTGGCGCTGATTCCGCTTCCGTTGCTCAATGGCTATCGAAGTTTCGGTAGAATGGTGGGCTCCACCGATATACCATAAATTCTGGAGCCTTCGAAACATCCCGCGTAGCAGCTCGTCCTTTACCAATGAGTCAATAGAATATCGGTAAGAAAGCCTTCCAAACACCCGTGTGACATGAGTACCAAACATTCGCCTTAACCCTTTCCCGACCGAGTTTTTTGGCGGAAGACGATTCAGAAATAGCAATTTTTCTATTTGCCTATTTGATATTACGTATCTTCGAACACCTAAAAAATATTAAAAGGCGCTTTATTATAAATGCACAGGCAAGAATTCTTTTTCTTCTTTGGCAATGTACAGAGGATAGGCTTCACTGTACTACAGCACGTAAAGTTCTCCAATCTCTCCAGTTCTCGGTCTAGAAAATGACTCTGAAATTTAGAGATTAAAGCTTAGGACCGGCAGTCCGTGAAAACAAAGCTTGGAAGCGCCCGCGTGGGTTCGCTTACATCTAAGGGCGCTCGCGTCCGAATCCGACGATTTAGAGCAACTATGCGGCTACGTGTAGTCGCTGCCAGGCACACATAAGAACAGAAATTCATTTTACGAAATTTTGGCAAAAAAGTCATATTGCCATTTTTTTTTTTTTCGGAACGGAGCCGTACCGGCATGCACGCACCAGCGCTCGCGCACAGAGTCGGGCGCCATTTTCCAATTCCGTTTACATGGATCAATACCTTTCTGAACTAAAATGCAAGCCTAGAGTGCATTTTTATTTATTTATTTTTATTATTTGTTTTTTTTGTGTTATCTGTTGAAGCCGAAGAGAACATAGCAGAATAAATCAAGGTAGCCTAACTGCGGCGCCCCCAAATGCTAGTTTCATGCTGGACTAGTCCAGCTTGTATTCGGTAGCGAAGTGGTTAATAAAGTCACTTCGACCAAATTCGAGCTGCGGTAAATACCCTTTGAGCACTGCACCGAACTAAGCGCGATTAAGAAGCTTCGACTGAGTAACAGCCAGCCTCCAACCGCCCTTCTCGTACCCTGTGGTCGCGCCGCTCGGAGCACGCCCGTATCTCGCGTCTTGTCGACTCGCCGGTGGCAGGTCCTAGGCGGGGGGCGCCTCGCTCACGCGGGAACCCCCCCGCCGGGGGGCCAAGGCGAGTCTCGACGGGCAAGATAGCGTACAAACATACACACTCAGCAGGGAGCAATCTTGCCGTCTTGTACGTCCGTCCGTCCGTCGTTTCACCGGAGTTCGCCCTCAGCGGGCAGCTTGTCGTGGGGGCGGTGCACACGACGTGCGGGCTGTGTTTCCGCTCCTTTCGCTCGCGTCGACTTCGACTCCCGCTGGTGCGCGTTCGACTTTTAACTTGCGCAACCTATGACGTCACTCTTGTTCCGTTCGCGCGCGAGTTAGCACGACGCCGTATGTCTATGTTCATCGGAGGCACGTGGTTTTCGACACCGCGTGTCCCATCTGGCTGAATCAGCTAGCTGGAATTCTTCGCTGTCCGACGTCCACAGAGAGTTGTCCGGCTTTTAATTATCGTCATCATCATCAGCCTGATTACATCCACAGGGGGTAAAAGGCATCTCCCATGTCGCACCAATTAACCCGGTCTTTTGCTTACTCCGGCAAGCAGGGTTGCCATTGGTGGCTACTTTGCGCCAAATTGGCTATTTTGGACCCTGTTGGCGACGAAAATTTCCAGTTGGCGCCATGGCTGTTTTTTAAACTGTGGTTTTACTTATTCAAAACGGTTTTATTTGTTCGTCAATAGTAAAGACTTTGTTGATAATACCGCTTCTCTACTATTTGGCTAGAAATTGGGCGATAATATCAAATGACATGGCTACTTTGGCTACTTTTGGCGTGAGTTCTGGCGCCTTTTCATGTCCACCCAACGGCAACCCTGCCGGCAATGTTATGCCCGAAAATTTCTCAATCTCATTCCGCCCCCCATAACCTTGTCTGCCCCTAGTGCATTTGTCCTCCCTTGGAATCCAGTCTTAAGGATCAGTGGTTATCTAGCCTTCGCGCTACATTCACTGCCCATGCCGATTTCTTCTTCTTGATTTCTGCAAAGACGTGCTTAACACCCTTCCTTTTCCGAAGCTACTCTGTTTTCTTGTTGTTCCTTATAGGGGCACTAAAGAAGAAAACGGTCTTGCTCATTTAATAAATTACTCGTTCACAATTCTAATGTCACTGCGCCTGCTGCGAGGAGAGGCTTGGTGAGCGAGAGAACGCGCAAAAAGGAACCGTGGTTGGCGACGCCATGTTCCTATCCCCCACCAAACGCCATGACGTCATGGATTTTGACGGCGTCTACTGGGTCCTACTGAGTTACTAATTAGCGGAAATGAAATGCATTATCATCGGAGCATGTATTAGACCTAACATACCAAGTTTCAGGAAATTTCGTTGCGCCGATGTCCTCAAAATAGGAAAAATACGTCTTGAAATGCGTGAAGTCGCGGGCGCATATTTCGGCGCAAAATTAAAAAATTAAACATTTAAACTTGATTTTCTCCTTTATTAACAAGCCTATGACGATGCAATTAGCACCATTAGAATTCTCAGAGCACACTTTTTCATCAACCTCAGCCGTTCGTTGTTTCACTTTAGAGTCCCTATAAGGTCACACCTATAATTTTTCTTTTGATGGCTCGCTGCGACTTTCTCAATTTAAGTTGAACCCTCTTCGTAAGCCTCCAGGTTTCTGCCACGTGTGCATGAACCGGTGAGATGTAGCTGCTATACGCCTTTCTCCTAACGGATAGCGGTACACTACCATTTATTTCTAAGCATTACGTACTGAAGCGATCCTAAGCTTATTGGATCCGAATGGATTGGATCACAATACGTATCAGAGGCGTTTGACTTCAGTAGTTTTAGGTGCGCTCAGTGGAGCGCGTGCGTTGATGAAAAGACTGCAAAGGAGAGAATTGAACTTAATGAGAGTCGTCCCACCTGTTCATATAACGTTCGCACTATGCAGTCGTTTGTCTGTTTTGCTCACCTTTCACTCGCATGCTCCCTACCATAGGCGTGCGCACGAGGGGGGGGGCAGAGGGGGCGGCCGCCCCCCCTAGTCACCTAAGAGAGGGGGGGCGCAAATTCTGCCCCATACATTGACTTAATAGGGAGGGGGGGCGCTGCGATGTAACTTCACTCCCCCCCTGCCCCCCCTGAAGGGGGAACCCTGCGCACGCCTATGTTCCCTACCAAAGTTCAGGACCACTAACTGGGCTCAGGATTTCTCTTGCCGCATCCGCCTCTCACTGCTATAACTAGCAGCCGTCATTATGTTGAAAAAAACATGGTTGATCCCTCTGTCATAGGAATCGGTATAACACGAAAGTGAAACCTGTCCTTACAGAAGTAGTTGAATGTTTATTGTACATTAATATAAGAGAGCTTCCACAATGTCTGTTGGTGTTTGGCAGTTAGAGCACCGTTTAACGTGGATGCATCCACGTTGACACTTGGTGGCACATCTGTATCCCGACGACTAACGTCCATGATCAATGATTAAACAAACTCTTGTGGTCATAGGTGCTTGTGGTAGCTGCACGGTGAGAGTGGAATCACAGAAAACGGTGTGACAGCTAGAAGAGCGTCACTGATTGGACGCCGAACTTGGGCTAACGTCGTTTACTCGCTGCCCGACCAGAGGGAAACGCAACGCGCGTCGTGTCTTCCCCATTGGCCAGCTGTGATTTTTCGCGGGGAACGCGGAGTTACGGCCACGTGAAGAACTCGCGCGTCCCAGAGCTATTTCTTGAATGGACGGATGCTATGAGCGAGGCCGATGCTAAGGGTAAGAACTCCACCTGGCAGTGTGTTAACGCGTCGACAAAATTGCACTTTTCCTATTCGAAACGCGCTGAATGGGATGGACGCGTAGAAACGACGCTTTGAAGGAACTGATCGTGCATTTCACGGTCATAATACAGTACTTCACTCTAGCAAGAGCACTGGGAGAGGACACTGGTAGATATAAAAGACTTGTTTTTAAAGGCTACAGGGTATGTGACCGTGGCGCAATGAGTAGCGTGCCCGGTATCTGTTGTCACTGACCAAGAGGTCGTAGGTTCGATTCCCGTTGACGGAACTTTTTTTCTTTGTCTTCTGATCAGGCTATTTTTTTCGACGTCACTTCCGTGACGGAAGTACGTCACTGAAATCTTGGTGGACCCCTCGGCATAAAACACTTTCGTGTTAAAAGTCCTAGGATTAAGCATCAGATCGATCTTGTAGTATTACATGTCCCTGGCGCTACTGTCACCAGTGTTTCGCCTGGCTTCTGCAATAGGACTTCATGATGACGCAAAGAGTCGTAATGTACTTATATCCCCTGATCATTCGGACAGACAAACAAGAAGATATAGAAGCGGTCCAGCCGATAATCTAGATAAAAAGATGTCCTTTTCAAGTCGATAACTGCACCCCTCGACCGACCACTCAAGGACTGACGACAAAGGATAAGGATATGCTTGAAGTGGCAGGCAAAAGGGGAGGCCCTGTATTTACAAAGACGCCTTTCGCTGGAGTCGTTCGTCAGAGAACATTGTAGCCAATCCTGACCCTTCACATATCATTAGCAAGGCCGTTTGGCCAATGAGAGTGAGCTCTCGCAAATGAAAAGCGTTATGAATTAGGCCCGACATTTTTACTTTATTCTTCCTGACAGCCTTGTAATTAATTAGTGCATCATGATATTTTCGCTGTTTTCAAAGTTGTAATGCTCTGGACGTATGCTGTGCAAAACGAGCGTTAGTTCCGCGTTCAAGGCAGTGAGGTCTGCTGCGAGCACATTATTATAATAAAGTTGCTTGCTTGGTAACTAGGACCACACAATGAGACACAGGCCTGCAAACTACAGCCTTACAACCAGACATCTGCGCGAGGTCAAGTACAGTCTGCTACAAAAGAACGAACCACGTAGTCAGAACTTTCCAATTAGTGTTAGCCCGTTTACACGTTCCTTGTCGTTCTTATTTCCGTCGAATAAACATCAAAAAGGTGCGTCCGTAAGTGCCCATTAAGAATATTCCAACGGTTGTATCCCAGAACAATGAACGGAAGTGAATAAACGTTAACGCAAGAACAAAAACATTGAGCAAGACGCATATATTCATGAGTGTCAGTGCTTCGAGTGCGTGACCACCGTTTCAAGTAGAATACTGCACTTCGTACGTGGCACGGTTCTGATGAATGCGGCGGGCACAAACGAGCTATAGCCTTCAGGCTCAAAGTGTCCGAGAGCCCCAGTATGCGCAACCAGATGCGTGGACGAAATTTCAAATCATCTTCAAAGAGAAAAAAGTTCCAGCCACACAAGTCGCGCTGTACTTTGAGACTCTACGAACCGCGTAGCCGAACGAATAGTTAAGTGATGCGCAGGATGGATCATGTTTCATGTATGATATATATGACCACTTGAAAATTACTGCGGTGCCCAGTCAAAAGCAAGTGGTAGTGTACGTAGTATGAGGGTGTCGCCGTAACGAATGACCTGCGACTGTGATTCATTCCATATACACTGCATAGGTGGATGATGCATGGCCCGTCATTATCTATGGTCAAGGTCCCTGCAAGGACTCCGTTAGGGCTGTTAGTGTTTCTAATGGGGTTTTCTTGGAAGAAATGTAATTTCTTGCAAATGATCTTGTAACTGATCAGTATGTCGGACGCATGCGAAGTGTTCCGAGGTGCGCAGATGTTCGTGTACGGCATGGGAATTAACTAGGCGCTGATAAGTGAAGCACTGAAGAGGGCTGATTGGTGAACGGAGTTTAACATCCCGAAGGGACTCGTGCTATGAGAGAAGCCGTAGAGGAGGCATCTGGATAATTTTTACCACATGTAGTTCCTTAACACCACTGATATCGCACAGTTCATGGGCCTCCAACTTTCGCCCCCCGTCGAGATGCAACAACCGCTGTCGCAATCAGTTTTAAACAGCGTCTTTCGGGTCAGCAGTTGAGCACCGTAACCAATATCCACCACGGTGCCAGGAAAGGCTTGGTTCACTGTATAAACTTTCCCGCTTTAACGTCCTTTTATATTTATGTTCTCCTGCGCGCAAATTTCGTTAAACCCTTCAAATGCATTGTCTATAATCTAGGTGTTAGCCAGTGGCGTAGCGAAGGAAGTGGCACACCGGGCCCGTACCCTCCTCCCCCTATTGAATCCTTTCTTTTTTATTTGCATGGTACACAGAGCACAAACGGACACTCGACAGCGCCTACCTGCCCAGCCCCTAGTTCAGATCAAGGTCCGCCACGGTGGAGCAGTGTTTATGGTGCTCGGCTGCTGACCCGAAGGTCGCGGGTTCGATCCCGGCCGCGGCGGTCGCATTTCGATGGAGGCGAAATGTTAAAGGCCCGTGTACTGCGTGAGGTCGCTGTACGTTAAAGGAGTACTGACACGATTTTGGAACATCGCAAAAGGGACATTTTTCGTTTCCTTGGTATGAATTGCCAACGCTCTCCACACAGCGGAGTCAGACAACACGTATAAAATATTTTATTTTGATTTTAAAGTTTTCGTCGCGGAGAATCTGCAAGCCAGCTCCACTGCAATGGACATTATCCCGACGAATCAAGTCAGCTCTGAGTTCGCGAGCTCTGCGTCCGTCATGCAGCCTAAATCGCAGAAATCACTCTCAGGATCCCTGGACGACAATTCACTCATCGTTGTTTACGTGCACCACGAGCAGATGACAGATTTTCCGTTAGTACGTCGCCAGTTGCTCTTCCCGTGACGTCGGGCTGCTTTGATACGTCACTGAGAAGCCACCCCCCTCGATACCAAAACCGAAATTGCTGTTTTATGGTAGCGGTATTAAAAATATATCCAATGCATTCCCATGCACTACGACACTTTTTATAGGTTTCTCGACACCAGTACTTTCATTTAGAGCAACAATCCGAAAATTCTTAAAATTCGTGTCAGTACTCCTTTAAAGAACACCAGTTGGTCGAAATTTTGGGAGCCCTCTACTGCGGCGTCTCTCATAATCTCATCATATTATTTACTTCAGATTAAGGATGTGCCCCCCCCCCCCCCCCTCCCAGCTCTATGCCCTTGGTGTGAGCGTATTTCGCAAGAACGGATGCTTGGCCGATTAACGTATTACCTACCGTCCACTTTCCCGCTAAATCCAGTCGTTAAAGTGCCTTTCTAAGTAGTTCATATATGCACATCATCACATAAATTGCTAAAAAGTTTAGCTGTACCAAGCTCTTTAATCTCATCGCAACATATTGTAATAGTTAGCATAGCATAAATACCGACTAATATCTCCCTCCCCCCATACCGACACACGCACACGCGCAATTCCTTTGATATCATTGCACGAGAGCGCTGCCGTTAGAAGCACGACTTTTCCAGGAAAACCTGACCTGCATTCGGAGGCCCATAACATGCAACAATTACAATAGTGTTACCACGCTACTCTAGTTCCATTCTGTTATATCAACTGACTTTGTTGCCAGGACATACTGAGGGGCTATTTGATAGGACAGTGTTCTCTCTGTTTCTTTCGCCATCCGCCTGACGTTTTGCACCACTGTGTGATTGTTGTTGCCTTTGTTATTTTGGTTATTAGTGTATGCCTATATTTGTTTTTGTTTTTTTTTTACAGATATAGGCATAGAATAAATAACTGAAACATTTCCGCACCGCCCATGACCTCTATACGATTCCATTTTTGATGATTTCCTTAGAATTGTATTATGACCAAGTTGTTCAACTGTTCTTTTTTATTATTTTTTTTTTCATGTCGTAACCCTCCACATTATATCCAATGAATTTGTGTAAAAAACGCCTTTCGACCTTGTTTCATTCTGTTACTTATTGTGTATCGTGTATATTGGTCACACTGCTTGGGCTTCTTGTCTGCAGTATTTTATATATAAATAAAAAATAAATAAATAGGCGCACAAACAAAATAATAATAAATAGGCGCACCGACTCGCCTACGCAGATGCTGTCAGAGATCGGTCTTCACACGCTAGCTGGTCGTGCGATGCTGCTCCGACTCAAATTTCTGTACCTCATCCTGCATAACAAGCCTAAAGAGGATTCAAACACACACATTTCCTACAACACTTCCAGAAAAAACCGTCACTAACATCAGCTTACACTCCAAGAATACTTTCGCGCCAACAATGCATTTAGATTTTCGTTCTTCCCCCGGGCTGTCCGGGAGTGGAACGCTTTTATCGGAGACGGTGGTCGCCCAGCCGAGTGTTGAAAAATTTGTTGAACTTGCTGGCCAAACCAAGATGTCAGCAACACGTTAATATCGCTATCACTATTGCGTTTATCATGATCCCTCTTACCTGCATATTTGATATTTGTGCCGTAAAATGGTCGAGTTGTTATCAATTTTATATGTCATGTGCTTGCCTTTCTCTTCTTTTTTTGTGTTATGTTCTTTCGTATTGTTTGATATTGCCACCTGCAGTAGTGGGTGACATGCATATGCATGGCACAGACCACAAAAGAAGTGCACGCGCTTTCCGCTCTCGAGTTCACGCCCAAGCGACGCGTCTGGCAAGAGCCCTGCCGCTCTACCTCTACGTTCAATAAACCCTACCTGGACCTCTAAAGCGACGTGACAAGTGGTGGAGGTGCTGGGTAGCCCTCACGGATGCTGCAGACCCCTCCAGGGAGTCGCCCTACAAGCCCAGTGCCAGTCAACACACCTGTGCATCGGGCCAGCCGCAGGATCAGGGGATTACCTCCGGACGCTGACGTTGCGATTTGCACCACTTCAACCGGTATGACCAGCACTTCCGTTCAGACCACCGCCACCGGTATGGAAAGCACTACTGTGAACCGCTATACACTTGAGAGCCCACGTATTCCGAAGCCGTTCCACGGCACCGCGCTCGAAGACGTCGAAGACTGGTTGGTCGACTTCGAGCGCGTGGCTGCCTTGAACGAGTGGAACGACGCGGCCAAGCTACGACGGGTGTACTTCTATTTGGAAGACGGAGCGCGCACCTGGTACCAGAACCGGGAGGAACAACTGCCGTCGTGGCGCGAATTCTGCCGTCGGCTGCTGGACACTTACACCAGTGCTGATCGCCACGAACGAGCAGAACGAGCGATCCAGGCCCGCATCCAGATGCCTAACGAAACCGTGACGACCTACGTCGAAGATATGACGCGCTTGTTCAGACGAGCTGATCCGGCCATGGCGGAGGAGAAGAAGTTGCGCCACCTGATGCGAGGAGTCAAGGAGCAGCTTTTCGCTGGTCTTGTACGTAGCCCTCCGAAGACGGTCGCCGAGTTCTTGTCAGAGGCGGTCACGATGGAAAAGATGCTTCAGCATCGATCCACCCTCTATGAGCGGCTCATCAACAGCACATCCGCTACTGAGGTTCTCACGGCTATCGGCAGCAACACTGAGTGTCTGCGAGAACTCATCCGCTCCATAGTACGTGAGGAGTTGGAAAAGGCCGCCGCACCACCACTGCCTACGGTGAGCTCCATAGCAAGTATTATAAAGGATGAGTTACACCAGGCGCTCCGTGACCCTGTGACTCTTGCTAACACCACGGAAGTACCATCTGAATACCGGCGCGCGACCTACGCGGAAGCCTTGAAGCGCCCCGCTTCTTCTCCCCCACCGTTCGTTCCCGTGCCTCCTGTGGTTTCACTTCAGTCGGCGCAGCCGCTACAGTACTATGAAGATACGCGCCCGTCGCCATCTTTCGTTTATGCCGGTCCTGTTGCACATCGTCCGGAGCAACCTGTACGTTACCTCGACGATAGACGCCCGTCCTCTCGGAAATCCGATGTTTGGCGCACTCCAGATCACCGACCTTTGTGTTTCCACTGCGGTGAAGCAGATCATTTGTACCGCCAGTGCCCATACCGGCGCCTCGGGCTGCGGGGCTTCTCTGCATATTCGCCGCCTCCCCGGTATGGCCAGCGACCCCGGGATATCGAGGACTACCTGGCTCAGCAGCGGATGCCACCTGCTGCCGGGCACCAGTCACGCTCACAGTCGCCGAGGCGCTTTTCACCTCCGCCCCAGCGATATCCTGGCGCACGGTCCCCCCAGTCCCGGTCGGGAAAACTAACTCAAGCGACCTTTGGAGGCGAGGTCGCTGGCAGTCGACGTGCTGAAGACCTCCGATCGACGCAAGAAAGAAAGTGTACAGACCCGACTGAACGATTTTCTCTCGATATAGCGGTGCTGATCGACGGTTACGCGGTTAGTGCTTTAGTGGATACCGGGGCTGACTATTCCATACTAAGCGGGAAAATGGCCACACTTCTGAAAAAGGTAATCACGCCCTGGACTGGCCCGCAGATTCGAACCGCTGGAGGCCACGTCGTCGCTCCAATTGGAACCTGCACGAGCAGAGTTCGGATTTGTGGATCGACGTTTGTAGCAAGTTACCTTGTGCTACGTGAATGTTCCCGCGATGTTATTCTTGGTGTCGACTTCCTGCAGGAGTATGGGGCTGTTATTGATCTCCAAGAGCATCGCATCACTTTCTCAGCCGACCGAGCAATCGACGAGCATGACGATCAACAGCGCCCCGACGTTCTTCGTGTTTCCGCGGACAGTGTAACGCTCCCTCCGCGGGCCAGTGTTATAGTTGACGTCACATGCTGTGGATTGCGAAATGGTGAAGCGGTCGCAGAAAGTAACTTGGACCACCTACTGACCCAAGGTGTTTGTGCAGCTCGATGTATCATACAGCTTTGCAATGGCCGATCCCAGTTGCTTGTTACGAATTTCAGTAACGAACATCGCCACCTTTTCCGCGGTACTTCATTAGCGTTTGCAGATGAAATAGCAAACGTTCGGGACTGCCTTACATCTGAAGCAGTGGAGACCGCTGATACGCCGCTGGGAAACATCGATATAAGCTCTGACCTGTCGAATGATAACCGGACAGCACTGCGGAATCTTTTGCTTGAATTCAAGTCATCCTTCGCCAGTTCTTCTAAGGTGCGTCAGACTTCCATCACTAGGCACAGGATTATCACGTACGACGACGCACGCCCGATACACCAGCAGCCTTACCGCGTGTCAACGAAAGAACGCGAAGCGATTCGTACGCAAGTGCGAGAAATGCTTGACGACGGCATCATCGAGCCTTCCAGCAGCGCTTGGTCGTCTCCGGTCGTCTTAGTCAAAAAGAAAGATGGAACGCTACGCTTCTGCGTCGACTACCGGAAGCTGAATAACGTGACTAAAAAGGACGTGTACCCGCTCCCACGCATCGACGACTCGTTAGATAGGCTACGCCGCGCCCGCTATTTTTCCTCTCTGGATTTAAAGAGCGGGTACTGGCAGATCGAGGTAGACGAGCGAGACCGCGAGAAAACGGCCTTTGTGACACCCGACGGCCTCTATGAATTTCGAGTCCTTCCTTTTGGCTTGTGTTCAGCACCGGCAACATTCCAACGAATGATGGACACTGTACTCTCTGGGCTGAAATGGCAGACTTGTCCCGTGTACCTCGATGATGTAGTCGTCTTTTCGGAAACGTTCGAGCAACATATTCACCGCCTACGGTGTGTCCTAGAGGCTATTCGATCGGCAGATCTCACACTCAAACCAGAGAAGTGTCACTTTGGTTATGAAGAACTCAAGTTCCTCGGCCATGTAGTGAGCGCCAGAGGTGTCCGACCCGATCCTGACAAGCTTACCGCTGTGGCCACATTTCCAGCTCCTACCGACAAAAAGGCTGTTCGACGCTTCCTGGGCTTGTGCGCTTATTATCGGCGATTTATTAAAGGCTTCTCGAAATTAGCGGAACCCTTGACTCGCCTTACAAGAGACGACACGCCATTTGTCTGGGACAATGAGCAACAGGCTGCTTTTGCCGAACTACGACAGCGCATGCAGTCAGCACCCGTTCTTGCACATTTTGACGATGATGCTGAGACAGAAGTGCATACTGACGCCAGTAACATCGGCCTTGGCGCAGTGCTCGTCCAGCACCAACACGGAGAGGAGAGAGTAATAGCCTATGCGAGCCGCTCACTGTCCCGTGCCGAGGCGAATTACTCGACCACAGAAAAAGAGTGTCTCGCTGTTGTATGGGCGATCACCAAGTTTCGCCCTTACCTCTATGGTCGTCCATTCAAAGTGGTGACGGACCATCATGCCCTCTGTTGGTTGGCGAACATACGTGATCCCTCAGGACGACTGGCCCGGTGGAGTTTGCGCCTACAGGAATTCGACGTAACCATCGTCTATAAGTCTGGCCGGAAGCACGAAGACGCTGACACACTGTCACGTGCACCAATTCCTCCCGTCAGTCAGGAAGCAGAAGACGACGACGGTTTCCTAGGCGCCCTCAGCTCATCGGACTTGGGCAGACGGCAACGAGACGATGACGAGATTCGACCGGTCATCGATTATTTAGAGGGTCGTAACGCAGTTATACCACCCCATCTATCCCGCGTGTTGACATCATTCTGTCTTCGCGACAAAGTCCTGTACAAGAAAAACACCCGTTCTACAAGCCGCGCCTACCTGCTCGTGGTTCCGAGGGGACATGCGGGACGACGTCCTCTTCGCTTGCCATGACGAGCCCACATCTGGTCACCTAGGCTACTCACGAACACTCGCCAGAGTAGCCGAGACGTACTATTGGCCCGGACTTTCGGCAAACGTGAAGCAGTACGTCAAAGGCTGTCGTGAATGCCAGCGTCGAAAGTCACCATCAAGCAAGCCGGCTGGATTACTTCAACCAATTGACCCACCCCACAAGCCATTTGACCAAGTCGGCATGGACCTTCTCGGCCCTTTTCCTCTGTCTACCAACGGTAACAAATGGGTGATTGTCGCCACTGGCTATTTGACACGCTATGCCGAAACAGAGGCGATCCCTCGAGCCACGGCTTCCGAGGTAGCGCAGTTCTTTATGTGCCACATCGTACTGCGTCACGGTGCTCCCTCTACAGTAATAACTGACCGAGGGACAGCGTTCACTGCGCAGCTTATGGATGAGGTTTTTCGGCTCAGCAACACAAGGCATCGAAAGACGACTGCTTACCATCCGCAGAGCAACGGACTAACCGAACGACTAAATAAGACAATCACCGACATGATCTCCATGTATATCGACGTCCAACACAAAACATGGGATCAGATATTACCTTATGTGACGTTCGCCTACAATACCGCCGTTCAGGAGACAACGCGATTCACACCATTTCGTCTTCTCTACGGCCGCGAAGTTCAGACGATGTTGGACGCTATGCTTCCTTGTCAAGACGCTGATCAGTTAACAACTGACGCGGAAGAATTCACCGAGCGGGCCGAGGAAGCTCGCCAGCTCGCGCGACTGCACATCGGTCTGCAACAACAGGCAGATGCCCGACGCCACAACACCCGCCATCGAGACGTGCCCTACAGTCCAGGAGACCAAGTTTGGGTATGGACCCCTGTTCGTCGCCGTGGCCTCTCGGAAAAGTTGCTAAGCCGGTACTTCGGACCTTACAAAGTGCTACGCCGCGTGAGTGACGTGAACTACGAAGTGGTTCCGGACAGTGGGTCGTCAAGACAAACACAACGAAGGCGACCGAGCTCCGACATAGTTCATGTCGTGCGCATGAAACCTTATTTTGCGCGTTCATAATTTCTCCTGCCGTTCACTTCTGTTTTTTTAATACGCCTAAACTTTCACTGACTCCATGCGCTTAGCACTTCATCCTTCTTATGCTTTCGTGCCGTCTAATCTGCTTGATTGCCTGTTTTTCTTACACCTACCTTGCAGCATCGAGGCGATGCTGTTTTTCGCGGAGGAGGGAATAATGCCACCTGCAGTAGTGGGTGACATGCATATGCATGGCACAGACCACAAAAGAAGTGCACGCGCTTTCCGCTCTCGAGTTCACGCCCAAGCGACGCGTCTGGCAAGAGCCCTGCCGCTCTACCTCTACGTTCAATAAACCCTACCTGGACCTCTAAAGCGACGTGACAATATGTAAGTGAGACAAAGTGATTCTGCGTTATCTTTTTTTGCACTCCTTAAAGGGGCCATGACACCCTATTATCAATTCTAATCTGTGTTACGTGGGTTAGTACTTGTGCATTCACAAATAAGCTGGCGAAATATTAGCGCATTTGGGCGAGCACTTAATTTATAATGAAATATTTTGATAAATACGCGAGCGGTCTGAGAGTCGGGCCACACCGGCGCCCTCGCTAGCCGTGACGTAACAAGCAGATAGCTGTGCGAGCGTCTGCATTCTGGCGAACGATATTGTTCCGTGGTGAGCTGCGCGTGAAATCGAGATATTTTAGCTTTCTTCAGCTTGGCACTGAAATTGAACGATTTGCAGCGGCTGAAACTTTCGTAGAAGACGACGGCTCCGCTCCTTTGTGTTCATGACGTCACATGCACCATGGTAAAATGGCGGTCGCCGGTGGTGGGCGGGGTTTAGAGCCGGCGACTTCTAGGGTTTTTTTTTTTGCACTGAATTATTCTTTTCCGGCCCAATTTTCATATCTGTATAGACATAATATACCATCTACTTCTAGTTTTCGCTGAAAACCACAAATTCTCGGGTGACCGTGTCATGGTCCCTTTAATAGCATAGATCCATTATGATTATAATTTCTTCGTATTGTTTTTCTGTAACTATTGTATAATTGTGTCAATGAGTACCACAATGTGTCTAGACTCTTTAAACCCACTCCTGCAAAAATCCCTGATGGGATTGACAGTACTACTGAAAAAAAATTGCGAAAAAAGTCTTTCATGCTAGGGAATGTTCAGAAGCAAAGCAGACTAGCAACTTTCTTTGAGTTATACGGCGACGTGATATGGTCGATAACATACACATGCGAATCGCATTATAGCCGGTACAATATCTTCGTTCAGAACGCGTGCGTCGAGACCAAGCGATGAAATTATGTTGCCTTGCTTACTCGGCGTCTAGTGGTCCAACAGTGCATTCGAGAAACGGCCTTGCGCTCAGTACCCACAGTATCACCGCAATATTTGCTTTCTTTAAAGGGCCGCTAAACCACATCGAGTTTAAAGGCGAGGCAGTAGTTTCTTTCTCGCCTTCAATACCCCCCCCCCCCCCCCCCCCTACAAGCGCCATCTCATCCTCGCCACTTATTTCTTCACAAAACACGTGGAATGCCAGCCCTAAGCGTTGAGCCAGTCAGGATTTTGCGCTTTTCGTCTACACGCTGCTACACCCGCTAGCGTAGTCGCAAACGCAGCAAACGAAGTGAAATCAGTTTATCGCGCACGATAGTCGTGCGAAGGCAAGGCAGAATGGGCATTCCACTGCATGGCAAAGCAGTGTAGGAGACAATTCACAACAGATATGTCTCGTGTATCGACCAATCGAGAGCTTATATCATCCTGACGTCACGTGAACAAACTGCTGGCGTCACGAATTGGGCCGCAAAAGACAGGAAACAGCGGGAGAGAATAACGCGCTCGTTTTTTCGTATTTTCAGAGGTTGTTTAGGGGCCCTTCAAGGCCGAAGTCTGAGATGCTTCATCACACGCGAGTGCGATGGTGTCAACGCGAGTGATCATCATTTGGTGAAGTCGCCACATGACTTCGCAGGTCGCCATAAATTTTGAGACGTCATCGTGATGTCACTTTAACGTCATGTATTGTGAGCCACGTCATGACTACACGTGGCATCGCCGCTTGGTCAAAGGAGGGCCCATCCCGGAGGTACTCTACAGAACCACGTGAGCTGAAAGCTTCCAAAGGCCTCCGATCCGCAAGGCAGT